>OZ018331.1:102358085-102470035 GCA_963969495.1 Ceratothoa steindachneri
ACCAATTTAATTGTATATAACACTCAGGCTATCCATCTCGCACGATGTAAAGCACCTGACTTAGTAAAATGACATCCTCTGAGTCTAATAATCTCCAAGATGAATAATAGTTAATTGAAAGAATTCAAGATTATCTGCTCTTGGGTGTTTCTTATCTCATTGCTTTGGACAGAGAACGTGACAATTGCGTTCTTCTGCAAAGTGTGATTCGTAAGTCTCATACCGTTCTTTATTTATGTTTTCTACAGTAGAAATAAAAAAATGTTCTCCTGAGCTGGGATTCATTTGAGATAGAGGCACCTTTTTTAATACCTGTATCACTGGCAGTGGTATCAAAACAGATGGCCTGTATAATATTTGTTTCGAATTTACTTCTGTTGGTACCAGAATAGGTATCAACGACATTAAGAGTCTCGTGCACGCCACTAAAAATGGCTACTCTATTGTTAACTAAAGATGAGGAAACCAAATAAAACGATAAATTGTTAACAGTGAAGAGTTCAGCCGATTAAAAGAAAACTGCCCATTTAAGTGTAAAGATGACAACTTCCAAAATGAGTTGGTGATTTTGAAAAGTATTGAAGTAGTTAAGGACATAAGTGAGAGAGAATTTAAGGTAGCACAAGAATATCAGTGCATTCTAGCCAAGGGGTTAGAATGTGCTCACATAGTAGCCATTTTAAGTCGCATGCACGTGACTCTATGTTACTATGTTTGGCTGTAGGTCGCTGGGCAGATGGTAACCATTTTACTTTACAATGGGTTTTTTGGTAATAACATCATAAGTATTCCGGCCAATTTTAACGGGATTTGAAAGTCTTATGTTATATTACGTTCTTTTCGAATGATATAATTGTCAAGGTCCTCCCAAGGTTAGTCTGGGAATTAACAAAAGTGTCCTAATGAAGAGGTGAAATCTGGTAACATATAACATTATAATTATTTATATTTTAAAATAACAGTATTAATTATAAATAATGTAACTAAATTTTACTTTCGATATTGCTTTTCGGTTATTTTTTCAAATTTTCCAGTTAATTATAAAGGTTTTTTAATTAGAAATACCAATTATCTGTGATTTTTTTTTAACTTTAGGGCCTTTGTGAGCGACACTAGAGTCCAATTGAGCTGAAATTTTGCACAGAGCACTTTTTTATATATTGAAAGAAGATTAGGGCTGGGAGAAAGTAATTTAAAAATTGACAAAAATAGGAGATACACACACACACACATATATTTATATATATATATATATATATATATATATATATATATATATATATATATATATATATATATATATATATATATATATATTTAAGCTCTTTATCAAGCTCTCGGAAGGAGCTCTTTTCACAATTACGAAAAGATAACGCATAAGCCGCCAGCCTACATAAGACAAACAAAAATTTGTCTTTCAATCAGCTATATTAATTACTATTCTAGCTTTTGAAGAGAATGGAAAATTTACTTTTATCCATTGTAGAAAAATGAGAGAGAGAAAGAGAGAGAAAGAGAGAGAGAGAGAGAGAGAGAGAGAGAGAGAGAGAGAGAGAGAGAGAGAGAGAGAGAGAGAGAGAGAGAGAGAGAGAGAGAGAGAGAGAGAGAGAGAGAGAGAGAGAGAGAGAGAGAGAGAGAGAGAGAGAGAGAGAGAGAGAGAGAGAGAGAGGAGAGAGAGAGAGAGAGAGAGAGAGAGAGAGAGAGAGAGAGAGAGAGAGAGAAGGAATCCTCCCCCCATGACTTCCCCAGTTAGACGTTGGTGACTCTAAATTCGTCTGCCCTATATACTGCGAAAATTAGAACAATGGAAAGACCATTAAGTGGGTATCGCGACTTCGCGCTATATAACCTTATCGCGCCCCAAGGCAATTTAGGAAGTCTGTTGGCAATGAATCTCTCTCCCCCTTCTAGATAATCTCGGAGTATATATTCGTCTTCGCTTGGGGCTCATCGACATTTACTCAATTCTCGTCCAGAGGAGCATTGAGTAAATGTCGAAGAGCCAAGGAAGAGCTAGTCATCACTCAGTGTTGTTCGTGGAAATAGTTAGACGCGCTTCAACCATTCTCACCACGTCCTTGGATTTTAAGGATTGGAAAAGCCATTCACCAAGCACCCTCCGTTTGCCTCTTAAGGATAAGAAGCCCCACAACTTCAGTTTCCTGAAGTTGATTTGACCGTCCCGTGAGACGCCCACAAGTTCAAGGTCGAACTTAACTACCTGGTCCTATTCGCCGCACATCAAGGTAAAAGGGATTTAATCCCCGCTTCGTCACGCTTCTACCACGTTTACAGCGTCAAAACTCAAGGATCCCCTTTGCTCTAGAACTTCCATAATTGTAAAATCATTACTTATTTAATTTTCCCTCGGTTCAAACCTAACTGATAGTGTTAATCATCTTAACAGTGAACCGTCAATATTTAATTGTATTGCCATTTAACTTACCCTATATGTCTATGCAATCTTTATTCCTATTAACGTATATTTTTGTAGCCGTGTTTGAATATTCCTTAGCCTAGCAACTGTGTATGTAAAGCACTCTTAGAGCAATCTCAAGGTGGATTCTTAATTTCGGTCAGCCAGTAGGCCTGTGCGCGTATAACGGCGTACACCGGTCATACCACGACATCCATTTCAGCTCGGCCTTATAAATCGAAAATTATTTGCAATTACACAATCATAATTTTGCGGTTAAGTAGGCAATGTTGGAGCTAAGCTCTTTATCAAGCTCTCAGGAGGAGCTCTTCTCACAATCACGAGAAGATAACTCATAATTATTATTGCATAATTTCAAATAATATTAGATTTATTAGGCCGAGCTAGAATGGATAAAATTAAATTTTCCATTCTCTTGCTGGTATTTCAGCTATAGCTTGGGTCTATTGATGGTCTGCCATGTATTCTTCTAGCATTTTTCTCCGTCTAGATTTGCGATTAGTTTACCCAATTCCTTGGATTGCTGCTCATTTATTTAGGAAACCATTTTCATTTTAAAGTGCCTTGTTAGTCTGGCCCCGTTGTTTTATGTAGTGGTTTGTTTGTTTAATGTGGTTAGTTTACCTTATTTCTTTTGTCCATTTTTGGTGGAATAGTGTTCTATACGGAATTAATGGAACACTTTCCTTCTCTGCGATTGCGATGGCATCCGTTAACTTTTAGAGATTTTCTTAAATTTAATTGTTGTTTCTTCCTTTAGAACGGATGGCTGGAATTGGCTCAATATTATCCTTTATTGTTCCCATTTCTCCCATTGGTATGATTTCTTGCCCTGAACTGGGATCTAAATTGGATTTTTATTTAACTGTAGCATTATGCCAATTTTGACTGCACGGAATATACGTGTTGTATCTCATATTTGTGCTTTTCATCACAGTATCCGGCTTTGTTGCTGCACCATTCGTTATGAACGTCAGAAAGTCCGGGTTTAGTTTTTTGATTATGTGCCATGCCGCAGCTATCTATCACTAGTGGAGTAAAATTCATCTTTAATCTGAGAACAATTTAAACTTCGTTCACTTTTTTACTTCTTTATACGCGATTCCTTTTTCATTGCAATATCGCTATCTTCGTATCACTCACTCTTGTTAGTTTTTTAGTTTTGACGTTGTAAATATACATATTCAAGTCATCATTGCTCTAAAATAATAATGATATCCTGGTCCAGTTCCAGGAATGTGTTTTCTATGTTATTTTGAGGATCGTATTCCGTGCTTCTAGTTCTTTCTAGAACTCTTTTTGTGAGTAAACCCACCCACAATTCTATTTTTGCTGCATATTATAAACCTGTTTGCTATGGTAAAATTTTCTGGATTAGCCTCAGTTTTTTCAGTCTTGCATCTGCCATCTGAAACTAGTTTATCCGCGTCTTCTTTTCGATAGCATATAATAGCATATCCATTTTGGGTATCGATTATTTTGGTGGTGCTGATTTTTAGTTCTCCGCATAGAGTGAGTATAAGTTTACCCCTATCGGGTTTCTCCTTTCCGAAGTCGGTACGGAGAGAAATTCTCCGGCATTCAAATTTGTCAATATCATCGTATTTTTTTGTGGGAGGGGAGGGCGGCGGTTCGCCCTCCCCTTGCCCTACTTTGGAACTGGCATAGTGATTCTCTCTGTCTTTAAGGCCAGCTTAGTGAACTCCCTTCGCCAGCTTCGTGCCTTAATTGCATTGCCCTAGCAGACGCCTCCTCTAAGATTCGGCTCTTGTCACTAAATGCCCATATTTTTTCCCTTCTATCCGAGTCTCCTTCAGAGGTTGACCTTGCAAATGCGAAAGTGTTTTGGGAACTTAAAAAAAGGTCGCATTTTATTGTGTCAAAGTGAGAAAGTATAGTTGGAGAAATAGAAGAGAATGTAAGGATACTCCCGTTTTTCTAGGAAGATAGTACCCCACATGCGAGTTCAAAGAGGTATCTCCAATCAAACTATGTGCCAATTTATTTGACTATTCAGTGAAAAACAATATCGTAACAATATTTTACTCTTTACTCATATAAAATTTACTATTCTTTTAAAATAAAGTGAAAATAATTGCTTAAGTGAAAAATTATATTGGTTTAAATAAAAAAAAGATTCAAAATTTTATTATAAGTAATGAAATAAAGAAACTAAATGTATAAAATGTAAATGTATAAATATATACTATACTATATCGCCTGCAAATTTTAGTTGTTTTTACTTTGTTAAAAGTATAGCCAAAATAAAGTTTATTGGCAATATTATTGCTATATTATTTAAAATTATATAAGTGGATTAATTATCTTCTATTACTATTTCAATAAATACTAATAACCCATTAAATTATCGGCCCCACCAAAATTTTTGGCTGAGTAGAGGATGAAAACATTTCGTGAATGATCATAAAAGTTAAATGAAAAATATGTATCACTGCTCAACAAAAATTAAATTATTTCATAGTTCTAGAATGAAATGGTCTGATGCTTAAGTTGCAAAGGTGCGAAAGTCGAATATGGCATTAGTAAAGAAGTATTGGGTCAGGTTTTTGACAATCAGTGATTCGGTGTATCTAGATCACAGGATGTGACATACATTTTTTAAATTTGCGTGTTGTTTCAATATATTTCGTATTTTTATTTCAGATTGATTAATTATATCGTGCCATTTCTGTTCTTGCAAATATTTTCGATCACTCTGACAGTGGTGAAAGATGGAACGCCGCAAATGTGTAAACGATCCTTACCGCTTTTGTTATATTTGTGGATTCCACATCTCGGAAAACTTCAAGAAACCCATCACGAAGGCTGTTCGAGTGAACTACAAAAGCAACTTTAAATGTCAGTTAGGTGATCAAGACAAAATGGGAGCCTGTATGTGGTGCTTCAATGACCTGAGTGAATGGATGCATGGAAGGCAAAGTTCAGGTTTCACATTTTTTGTATTAATAGTGTAGCGAGAGTCCAGAGACATCAGTAAAAACCGCTAGCTCTGCCTCACAAAAATTGAAGGAATAACTGTCAAGACAAGTACAGTACTCAAATATCGCTTCTGCAATTCAACCAGTGCCCACAGTGCATAGTTACCAGTTCCAATCCACCTACTGAATCCGAACTAGCAGTGATTTTGGTTCAAGTTATAGGACGAATGATGATGACTACCAAAACAATTCAGAAAACATTGGAACCATATCATTTAAGCGGGGAACCAGTCATGATCTCATAAGGGATCTTGAGTTGTATAAAGCAGACTCTCTGGAATCAAGACAGAAGCAGCGCAACCTTTGGGAAGATGGATTGCGCATTGTCGTAGAATGGACTCCCGACGATATACCATATATCACTATTCGTTGAGGGAACTTCTTTAATTATCTCTAGAGTGCGTTGATGTCTGGTGGCCGATATTATGTATCTTCGATATGCTTAAGAAGTGGAACTGAGCTCAGGAATAATAATATTGCTATCATTAATAAAATAGAGTTTTATTAATAATAACTATCAACAAACACAAGACGGAAAATATTGACATAAACAGAGAATGGAAAGGGTCGTAGAGACTCGGGCTAATCCGAGGATTTAAAGGATTTAAAAAGGTGAAACAAATATAGAGTTAAAGAGATGGGATGGTTCGATAAACCATTTAAAGCACAGGATAGAATTGAAAAAAGAGTTAAGTACTCAAAAGTGACGTTTGGCTTACGTAACTTTACACTAGTGGTGCAGTGGAAGGTGGCTTGAAGGAATTTTTGGTCCGCTGGCGAGTTCCGCCTGAAGGGGGGGGAATAAAAGGATCCTGACGTGGCGTCTTGGGAATGAGAACTGTTTCTCGACGAACGGCTTGAAGAACAATGGCTGTTCTACGTTGTTCTCTTCTGAACAAAGGGGAGGGGGTGAGAACCGTCTCTTGTCTACGGGCTCAAGAACAATGGCTGTTCTAATGCTGTTCTCCTCTGAACAACAGGGGGGAGGGGTGAGAACCGTCTCTTGTATACGGGCTCAAGAACAATGGCTGTTCTAATGTTGTTCTCCTCTGAACAACAGGGAGGGGGGTAAGAACCGTCTCTTGTCTACGGGCTCAAGAACAATGGCTGTTATAATGCTGTTATCCTCTGAACAACAGGGGGGAGGGGTGAGAACCGTCTCTTGTCTACGGGCTCAAGAACAATGGCTGTTCTAATGTTGTTCTCCTCTGAACAACAAGGGGGAAGGGTGAGAACTGTTTCTTGGCGAAGAGCTCAAAAGAACAATGGCTGTTCTACGTTGTTCTCTTTTCAAACAACGATGGGGAAGCCTTGAGAACTTGACGTCACGAAAGGCTCAAACCTTTGGCACTCAAGGGATATTGTCCTCCTTCTGGACAAGTGATGGTGAATCTCGAGGTAGAGGTCCCTTGGCGCCCAAAGGGAGAGAGGGTCGTGGTGATGTTTCGCGACGAAAATCTGGATCTCCAATCTGATCTTAGTGGTAAAGTTTCCATATAAATAGCCAGGACACTCCCTTGGCGTGGGGGACAATGGAGTGGGAGCTTCGAGGGAATGCACAGCCGAGCCTGTGAACAATGCCTTATCTGCCCATAAGCCTAACTCAATCTGGCGAGGTCGGCGTATGGGGGCGAACGGGGGGGACGATAACCTCCTTGTTTAAACATTGACATCCAGTGGCTGTGATAAGGCGCCAAGCTTCGAATCGAAGATGCACGTGGGCAACATCGTGGTTTTAAATAATATGTGATAGAAGTTGAAATTAACGCAGCTTCAACTCGTTCTATCACACGCATTACTACAGCGATTCATTGGCATAGACAAGTGAGTATATGCGTTTTCAAAAAGGCAAACAAAATTTACTACTGTGATGATGCAGTATCTCTCATGCAACGACACTGCAAGTCTCATCCATAGAAGTGAGATGATTGGAGTCTCTTCATATATTCAGGAAAAGTTACGTTGGAAGCAATCATCCTACAAAACGGGAATATGTTTCCTTTGATGGCAAGAGTATATGCGCGAGGATGACTAAGATTTATGAAACTATGAAGATTGTGCTTTCTTCTATTGAGTATGGGATAGGACAAGTGCAAAATATGTTGAGTACTCAAAGTAATCAGTCTACTTTTGGACCATCAGAACGTTTATACAAATCGCATGTACTTTTTATGCTTCTGAAACAGTAGAGCTGATACGGAGTACAACGTAAAAAAAGAACGGCTGGCAAGAACAGCAGAAGCACCCAGAAAGTTCAACTGTCTTAACAAGCTCCTTGTAGATTCGGAAAAAATACTTTTGCCTCCAATGCTTCTCAAGCTGGGTTTGGCGAAAAATTTCATAACAGCAATTGATGAAACGGATACATTGAATGACTTTTTACTATACTATTCGAGAAAGCTAGTCTGAGAGCAGAAAATAAATATCCGTATTGAAATCGTGGGTATGTAATTAGTTAGGGACACATATTCATCAATGAGAACTAGTATATAATATTGTTGACCAGTATATAAGGCATAAAGGTTGTAACTTCTATGAACGAAGATGAAAAACTAACTTCAATGTAGGCCGGCCATAGAAATGCATATATTCGAAAATATCAAAGTCGCCTAATAAAATATAAAATCGTACTAAAATTACGATATATATATATATATATATATATATATATATATATATATATATATATATATATATATATATATATATATATATATATATATATATTTAGCGAGAGGGGGTCTGTTCTTTATTGTTGATGTGCGACAAATTAAATTTGTACTTGGATTTTTATAAACAACTTTAGGAAAATATTTCTTTATTTCAGAATTTGAGGTTTTTATACTGAAGAGCTGGAGCTTGGTGAATCCACCCACCGAAGTGAAACGGATCACAACGATGAAGAAGTGTCCTAGACTGTTTCTAAAGCTGGTCTGGGTTCCTGAGCATAATCTCTCTTGTTTTATACAAGGTGAGCGCAACCATGGGAGAGTGAGATAGAGAGAGATAGGGGAGAAGGAGAGAGAGAGAGAGAGAGAGTTACAAGGAGGAGTTACAAGGAAGCTAAGTACTTCAAAAGACTATTCAATCCATTTCATTGGAAGTACTCATGTCATTATCTAAATTAAATATCTACAATCCTAATGATAAGGAATAGGATAGCAAAGATGAAGTCTCTCCCCACCCACCTCTCCCACCCAATGACGGGTTTGATAAAAGGAAAATATGTACCTGGAAGTGTTTGAACAAAAGACACATCCTGGAATTTTTATAGGAAAGCAGAAACAACTTAATATGTACATACTTAATTTATACATCAATTTTTAATTTTATATTTCGTCTGAGAACTGCCTTTGAGGGCAATATTTTACATCAAAATCTTAAACTACATAATAATAACCTATGAGAAAATTATTTGCATATTATACAGGGTCTTTTACACATCTATGCTTACAGCATGCTGTTTTTATCCTAATTTTAGCAACATATAATGTTTTGTCACTGGTTATTTCATCGATACAATTATTTTGTCAAGCTTATTTTTAAAAGTTTCTATTGAATTGCTGGCCACTACTTCTTCAGGCAACTGATTCCAATAATTGACAATTTTATAGGAAAAAAAGTTTCCGCATATATTCGTTCTGAAACACTTTAGGACGATTTTTAAACTGTTATTTCGTGTATTATTTGTGCAAAGTTGAAACCAAGTTGAAGAGTTAACATTATTGACTCCTTTCATTATTTTAAATACTTCTATCAGTTGACCTCTCAGACGTCTTTTCTCTAAGGTGAATAGGTTTAGCATATCCATTTTTTTCTCATATTTATAATTTCGGAGTTCCGGTATCAATTTAGTGGCTCTAGCTTGCACTCTTTCCAATCTATCAATATCTTTTTGTAGGTATGGTGACCAGACCTGAGCACAGTATTCTAACTGTGGTCTTACTAATGCATTAAATATATTTAGAATTGTAGCTTTATTTTTAAAGCTAAATTGACGTTTAATATATCCGAGAAGCCTTATTGCTTTCTTTTCTACTTTGATACATTGTTGAGAAAATTTTAGATCATTAGATATGTGAACTCCTAGGTCTCTTTCACCATTGGTTATGCTAATATTTTGATCAAAAATTTTGTAATTCGCTTTGGGATTCTTATGGCCTACATGCATTACTTTACATTTTTCTAGATTTAGGGGCAGTTCCCATTTTTTTGACCATTTCTCTATTTTATCAATATCGTTTTGAAAATTAATAACATCATCCTCAGTTACTATTGCTTTTCCTAGCTTGCAATCGTCTGCGAATTTTGAAATTTTTGACAAGAGCTCATCGTCTAAATCATTGACACATATAATGAATAGCAAGGGACCTAAGACTGAACCTTGTGGTACTCCATTAGTTACCATTGTCCATTCTGACTGTCGGCTGTTAATAACTACTCTCTGCTTGCGATCAGTGAGCCAATTCTCGATCCATTTGGCTACATCTTCTTCTATTCCTAGGGCTCTTACTTTAGTCAACAATTTCTTATGGGGTACTTTATCGAAAGCTTTTTTGAAATCCAAATACAAAATGTCTGCTGATCTGGTATTATCATATTCTTCATTTACAAAGTGAAAGAAGTCTAATAAATTTGTAAGGCAAGACCTTTTTCTTCTAAATCCGTGGTGTGAATCCTTTAATAATTTATTCTTTTCTAAGTGTTCCACTATTTCAGCTGCAATACGGGTTTCAAGGAGTTTTCCAACTATTGAAGTCAAACTTATTGGGTGATAATTTCTAGCTAGTTCTTTGTGACCTTTTTTAAATATCGTTGTCACATTTGCTAGCTTCCAATCCGTAGGAACAATTCCACTCTCTAATGATCTATTAACAAATCTGTGTCAATTGTCCAGAAACTTGGTCTTTAACTTCTTTCAAGACTCGTGGAAGTACATTATCTGGTCCGGGAGATTTAAATTTGTTCATTTTCTCAATATTTTTGTTTTGTAGTAATTTCGGTACATCTAATAGATTTGAGTGGTCTAATACCGGTATTATTGATAGTTGGCGTGGGTTTATTACTCGTATTCTCATTCACAAAAACGGATGCAAAGTATTCATTTAAAGTATTTGCTATGTCAAAATCGTTATATTGTAATATATCATTTTTATCTTTTATTGGACCAATGCTATTTTTTTTTGGTTTTCTACTATTTACTAATGCAAAAAACTCCTTCGGAATTTGTTTACATTTTAAAGCTACTCTTATTTCTTCGTTCCGTTTTGCTCTTTTGGTTTCACTTTTTACTTTTCTTCTTAGTTTAACATAATGTTTTTTATTATCAATATTCATATTGGAGAGAGAGAGAGTGAGAGAGAGAGAGAGGGGAGGGGGGGGGGGAGGTCGTGTGAACCTAACACAGATTATCGAGGTGAATTGAAAAACAGAATTGTTGGTGTTAGAGGTCAAGGGCCAATAAATACTGGTTACAAGGCCTGCGCTGATGTACAATAATTCGCTGGTTAAAATGATACATGAGTACAAATGACATTAGTTTTTGTGAACAAAATGCTAATTCAATACATCAAATATCATTAAAGTAAAATGATAATTAAAATATTTATAAAGAATATTTCTGAGAAATTGGTACATAGTGCGTAATAATAATTAAATCACTATTTACATACATGATAACACTAATTCGATGGTTAAAATAATACACGAGTATAAATTATATTAGTTCTTGTGAACTAAATATCAATTCGACACATCAAGCATTATTAAAGTAGAATGAACGCGCGTGTGTCATTAGAGTTGAGGTCAAATTTGTACAAGGTAATATAATAATTAAGTCGGCATTTACACTCTGAAATCTCAAGCGATAAACTTTGAAAGTCGGTGGTAAAAAGGGAATTTTTGTCCAGCCGTAGATCACATGATCGCGCGTGTGTCATTACAGTTGTGAACGTACATAGAAGGAACAAAAATGGGGATTGAGCGTACACATTTTCTCTGAATAATACAATAAGAAAGTAAACGTAAATACAGTGAATTTGAAAAATAATTAGTTAACTTAAATAAATAATAGGATGAAAGAAATAGTCGAGCAAACTTGCAAATCTTGAGTGAAGTGAACTGAAAACTACGAGTAAATGCGTTGCATAGCTTGTGCATTTGCTAGTTTACTAAGATAGGCTGTTCATTAGATGAGAAGCATGTCGCTTTAGCATTATTCGAATGCTAATGAGTATCGATGGCGCGTTGCCATAGGACTATGTGAGATGAATAAATTGATGGCAGGTTGCCATATCACTATGTGAGTGCGAGTAAATAAATTATGTGAGTGCGAATGAATAAATTATAATGTGCGCTTCAGTGCACAGATATTCCAACGATCTAGCAAATCGGCTATAGAGGGGTTTTGCGACCATATCTGCGGCTTAAGTTGAATTGTCGAATTTGCGTCACTTACTAGTGAGTGGTCCGATTGAGGGGGAGAGAGTTGCGGGTCGCGGACGTTGAACGTCCCGTTAAGTCGAGTTGATGTTTAGGTGAGAGTTGCTCATCGCGGACGTTGAGCATCCCGTTGAGTCGAATTGGTGTTTCAGTGAGAGTTGCGCGTCGCGGACGTTGAGCGTCTCGTTGATGGGACTGGGTGCTTCGGTGAGATGAATATGGCTCGTGGATGAAAGGTTGGATGGAGTCCATGGTTGTACTTAGTTGCGTTGAAAGAATTCGATGATGACTCCAGAAATTTGATGCGATGGTTTCCTATGATGATCGTATTTTTTCAATTTTCTAGTCACTCCGATCGATAATGATGATTTGTGAATTTTTTAGTCACTCCAGAGATCACCACTTGTAGCGAGAGAAATCTGTTCTTTATTGTGGATGTCCGACCAAATAAATTCGTAATTGGAGTTTTATAAACAACTTTATGGAAATATAACTTTATTTCGAAATTTGAGGTTTTTATACTGAAGAGCTGGAGCTTGGTGAATCCACCCACCGAAGTGGAACGGATCACAAGGATGAAGAAGTGTCCTCGATTGTTTCTAAGGCTGGTCTCGGTTCCTGAGCGTAACCTCTCTTGTTTTATACAAGGTGAGCGCGACCATGGGAGAGAGAAATATATATATATATATATATATATATATATATATATATATATATAGAGAGAGAGAGAGAGAGAGAGAAAGAGAGAGAGAGAGAGAGAAAGAGAGAGAGAGAGAGCGAGAGAGAGAGAGCGATGTCGTGTGAACCTAACACAGACTATCGAGGTGAATTGAAAAACAGAATTATTGGTGTTAGAGGTCAAGGGCCAATAAATACTGGTTACAGGGCCTGAGCTGACAGAGCTTCAAGGGGAGATGAATAAATGCTCCTATCGTCGTTAGGCGATGCCTAAATGTAGTAACATGATCAATATATATATATATATATATATATATATATATATATATATATATATATATATATATATATATATATATATGGCTGTGTGTGTGTGTGGTGCGGTGGATAATATATCGCAGAGAGATCTAATGAAAGATCTCTGAGTGCTTGGGTGTCAATCTGAAGGCGGTACAGAGGAAACGGAAAGAGTTGGCTTATTTAAGTTGTGACTACGCAGGTATGGCGGCTCGAAAACCTGACTCAAACAGTTTTATAAGAAATGAACCCCAAAATCTCTCGCATAGATTAAAGCGATCAATGGTAAGGATCCCCACAAGCCAATAGGGTAGATAACAAGGGAGTGTCTGAGTAGCTCATCAAGCAGTTATTGCATGATGACATCTGCTACTACTCATACAAGATCAGATAGTGTCAGCTTCTGCCGGAAGATATGCAGGGCAAGCGGAAGGTTTGTGCTGCAAAACTTGTAAACAAACTGAATCATCCCCTGAAGCCTGGCACACTTTAATTCTCCTGAGGCGAGAAGTATTTCTGCCAGGACCAGGTGGTGAAATAGCAAAACCACCACGGTATGTTCAATCCTTCAATGATGTACCGAAAGTTATTAAGTCAAAGTTGCTGATCCACATGATGGTGTTGGGGGGGGGGTAATCAGTAGCGAGGGCAACGTAATGCCCTGATTTATCTTGCAGGGGGGGTTGAGGTACCTCAAGTGCTTGGAGGAGATGATGTTGCCCTAGATACAGGATGTGACCGTTGGATTGCCTTACGTGTGGTAGCAGTACTCTGTACTATGACAAACAAGCAGGAGGATCCAGTTTTGGCTGTCAGACAATTTCTTTGGCCACACTGCTCCATCTCTTATAAGAACTTTTATTTCTGAACTTTTCTTCGTCACACTCAATTAAATCTAATAAGCTACAAATTCTGTCGTAACTTCCTATAAGAACTTTTATTTCTGAACTTTTCTTCGTCACACTCAATTAAATCTAATGAGCTACAAATTCTGTCGTAACTTCCTATAAGGACTTCTATTTCTGAACTTTTCTTCGTCACACTCAATTAAATCTAATAAGATACAGATTCTGTCGTAACTTCCCTAATAGAATTTTGTAATTCCTGCATTATTTCTAGCAATGATTATCTTATTACCTATCGTAAATAGACTATCTGATGATTAAAATTGCCTAGTGCTGCCATAACTCTAAATTCATATGTAAAAAAGCGAAAATCTGCGTTAAATGTATGTATTGTTGTTAAGTCAAGTGAGAAAATATATGTATATGTAGTAGTCAAATTATTTCGTGAAAGAGAAGAAAAATAGTGTCATGGATGCAGTGTTTTCAAAATCTGCATAAAAAGGAATGTTCTCCAAAGAAACCTACTTTAGTTTTACAAAGGAAATTATTAGAAGAGAAAGAGAACAGCTTCGCACTCCTTCTTACAAAGAGAAATTGCGCTTCGCATGCAGACCTTCGGTCTCTAGCCAACGTGCTATGCGGTTTTGGCAACAGGGTTTTGTTCTAAAAAAAGGTTAAAGGTTTCTAGTACATATCTCCTGATAATTCACACTTGCCCTATCTTTTGCACATCGATGCTTATTTTCTAGGGCTAAGGCAAGGAGAAAAACCTTTATCGGTATTCTTTGCAATGCAGAAAAAAAACTAATCCTCGCGACTCTTTTTGTTGCCAACGGAAATTTGCTTTAATAATAAAAATTTTCTTTCAATCATTTTTAAGGGCTTTTAGGTATTTTTTCCTGATAAAGATTATAATTGAAAATTTATTTTAGAAATAACTTCGTTAAAGCATTCGAATATACGAAAAAAAAACAACCATGCCTAAATTTGAATAGATTTTTTTAACTTTAAGATTTGGATTCCTTTTTCTTTTAAAAAATTTCTAACCATTTAATAATCAAATTAATTTTTCAGAACTTTACCATTTTGTTTAAAAAAATTTAGAGTTAAAATATACTCTTACGATAAAATAATGTCACAAGTTTTGACCATGACTATATCCATATCCCGAAATTTGCTTTTGGTCAATTTGTAAATAATTTTTTTTTTAAAACGAAAAAAATACAGAAAAAATCGCGAGTTAAAATATAATGTAACATGAGGAGCAGCTTCGCCACTCCTCCTTATAAGAGGAACTTGCGCTTCATAGACACACCTTCGGTCTGTGGCCACTTAGTGCCTTCTTACTTGTTCAAATCTAGTGCAGGTTTCATGTCCTCAGCAAACTGACCATGACCAAGTTCGGAGACCGCCCTGAGGACATCCGTCATCATCAAACTCGATGGACTTCCGTAAGCTAAGCTAAGCTCTAGCAATGGGGTTTTGTCAAAAAATTTAAATATTTTCATTACATATTCCATAAAAAAATAATTTACTTTCGATCTATTTTTCTTATTTCCATACTTATTTTTTTGAGCCTAAATTCAAGAAAATCTTTTAGCTGAGCTCTTCTCATATACCCTAAAAACAATCCTCATCTCTTTTTTTTCATCTAAATTTTCTTTTATTACCAAAAAATACGACCCCAAAACCGCAATGCCATAATTTTAACTAATTTATTGAACTCCACGATTTATATTCTCTTTTCATTCTTAGATTCAGTGAATAAAAAGAATAAGGTGGAAAAAATTGAAACTCTTAGAAATTACTTGGATAAAAGCTTCAAATATAAGAAAAAACAGCCTTTTCGATTTCTAAATCAACTTTTAGAAATAACTTTAATAAAAGCTTTGAATTTCCAAAAACCAGCCCTGTGCTCTAACCTTTTGTTTTAGAAATAAACTCCTATAAAGAACTTGAATAAAAGTATTTAATATGAGAAAAAGCATCTTATCATCATCATCATCATCATCATCACTAACTCTATAATTTAAGAATGGGATTTTTTAAAATATTTGAATAATAATTTCATCTTAGTTTGGGTATGACTTATGTTTTTTTATCAAAGTTATTTCTAATAATTCTTTTATAATATCAAAAAACAAATTAGTGAAGTTCAGAAATAAATATAAATATCGAAATTTTGTGAATTTTTTTAAAACCCAAAGAATTACAAATGGTGAAGTTCAGAAAATTTATTTTTATATATCTCCTTCTCTAACTATATTTTAGCAACGTGATATTTTGAAAGGGGAGGAAATTTAGTTTAGAGTTCCTTTTTAAAATTATTATAATTGGCGAAGTTCAGAAAATTTATAAAAATTTAACCATGGCTGCTTTTTTTTAGATTTAAAATTTTAATCTTAATAGCGAAGCCATTGCCTGGTCTCCTAATAATTTACTCTTGGGATCATCAGATCTCATTTTTTCAAATTTAAAGATTTAGATGGAAAATATATTTTAAAAAGTAGTTTGATATAAGATTCAAATATACGAAAAAAACAAAATACATAAACAGCAATACCTATATTTTAATAATTTTTTTTAACTTCACCATATGAATTTTTTTTTTAAACTCTGCAAAATCCGATAGAAACTAAAATAAATATATGTTTACAAGCCGCTGTTCTCTTCCTTAACAGGAAGAGCTTGGTTACACAGGCACCCCTGCGGGGGTGTGGCCTACGGCCTTATTTGCTAATCTTAAACGCCTTTTTTAATCCCCTTTATAGACTCTTTATTTTAACACCCTGAACACCCTTTTTCTTCTTCTTCTTCTTCTTCTTCTTCTTCTTCTTCTTCATCTTCATCTTCATCTGCTTCTTCTTCTTCTTCATCATCATCTTCATCTTAATCTTCATCTTCATCTTAATCTTAATCTTCATCTTCATCTTCATCTTCATCTTCATCTTCATCTTCATCTTAATCTTAATCTTAATCTTCATCTTCATCTTCTCCTTCTTCATCTTCATCTTTATCTTCTTATTCTTCTTCGGAGTTTGAGAAACAAACTGCCCGAATTTAAAGCCGTGATTCAGGAGGGCGATTACGATATCATATGTATTAGCGAGACGTGGTTAGATACAGCTTCTAGAGATTTTATTGCGGAATTTAATATAGAAGGGTACAAAATCCATCATAAGGACCGACTAAATGGAAGAGGCGGTGGAGTTTTAGCTTACGTAAACGAGGGGATAAATGCGATATCGATGGCCGCCACGACCGTAAATATGAAGAGCGAGGTTCTGTTAATTGAGCTTGAGTGTGCTAAAAATAATAAAATTAACTTAGCCGTTACCTATCGCCCCCCATCTCTAATAGAATCAGAGAGCGTACTACTCTTTGAGTGCCTTTTATCCATAGTGAGAAAAGGAAAAACAATAATTTGCGGAGATTTCAATTACCCTAACGTTAACTTTACAAACTATACTTCGGATAAAGTTGGGGAGAGATTGGTAGATTTCTTCCGGGATAATTTTCTTGTGCAAAAAGTAGAGGAACCTACGCGTGAACAAAATATACTGAATTTGACTATTTCAACAGAGGAAACTTTGGTAGAAAACGTTTGCGTGGGTGACCATTTGGCGACGAGTGACCATAATGTAATTAGGTTTGAAATTAATACGAGCGTTGAGGTAAAAGAGAGTTCACAACTAATCCTACGATTTGCGAGTTGTAATTTTGAAACCTTCCGTAACCGGATTAAAAGGATAGACTGGGGGAGACGTTTTGATAATAAGACAGTACAAGCAATGTACTCGGAGCTACAGCAAAATGTGCTCACGGTGGATTCCAAGTTAGTTAAGTACGTTCGTCGAAATAATGGAAAGTTAAAGAGAGCACCGTGGGTTAGCCCTTTAATAATTAACTTAATTTGGGAGCGTGATAAAGACTATCAAAGTTTTAAAAAAAACGAAACGACAACAAATCGAGAAAAATACGTAGACGCTCGAAGGCTGGTAAAGCGGGCCATTAGAGAATCTAAGTTGAAATATGAAAAAGACCTTGCTATAAATTCGAAACACGAACCGAAACGGTTTTACAGTTAGGTTAACAGTAGAAAGCCTATGAAGGGTTCAATAGGGCCGATCAGAGGTAAAGATGGTGTTATGACGGACGTCCCAGAACAATTTGCTAAAATATTAAATGAGCACTTCTCGAGCGTTTTTACTATTGAAGACGTGACGCAATTAGAAACTAGGCAAGGACATAAATTTTGAAAGACAAAATACCCTATCCAATATAAATATAAATGAAAGGGAGATTCTCTCATATATTAATAAAATGAAAAAGTCGAAGTCACCCGGGCCCGATGGGGTGTACCCAACACATCTTGAAAAACTAAAAAATGAATTAGCAACACCGCTCTGCACGATTTTCAATCGATCAATAGAGGAAGGCCTAGTTCCATTAGAGTTCAAGCGTGCTAATGTTACGCCGATATTCAAAAAAGGGGATAAAACTGAGCCTACTAATTTCCGTCCCATCAGTCTAACTTCTGTAATTAGAAAACTCTTAGAATCGATAATTAGAGATCGGCTGGTGAGCCATTGTGAAACAATTTACTCGAATTCTATCATAACATGATTTGCATCTATGATGAAACTAAAGCGGCGGATATAATTAACCTTGACTTTAAAAAGGCCTTTGATACAGTCCCGCACGAAAGGCTATTGATGAAAATTAAAGCAATTGGGGTGAGGGGCAACATACTTAAATGGATTAGAAACTGGCTATCAAATCGTTCACAGCGGGTTGTTGTAAATAAGGCGTGTTCAGACTGGGCCCAGTCACCAGCGGGGTACCACAGGGGTCAGTCATGGGCCCATTATTATTTATTGTGTACATTAATGACTTGGATAATGGAGTGTTTATTAGGATCTCTAAATTTGCAGATGACACAAAGCTAGGAAGCCGTGCCCTTGCGAGACCCGATGTAGAGCAAATGCAAAGGGACCTCAATAAAATTGTGGAATGGGCGGATAAATGGCAAATGGGCTTCAACATAGGTAAATGCAAGGTCATGCATTTAGGATGTCAGAACTTAAAAGTAGAATACCATATGAAAGACCAAATTCTCTAATCCGTTAACTTAGAAAAAGACCTAGGGATTTTAATCTCGGACGACCTTAAAGTATCAAAGCAATGCGCAGAAGCTTGCAAAAAAGCAAACCGAATGCTAGGATATATTGCTCGGAATTTTACTTTCAAATCGAAAGATATAATCATGCCACTATACAAATCGCTCGTGTGCCCACACCTCGAATACGCGGTCCAATTTTGGTGTCCCTCCCTAAATAAGGATATAGCGCAGTTAGAAAGAGTGCAACGTCTGGCTACGAAACTAATTCCTGAAATCCGAAACAAACCGTACGAAGATAGACTACGCTTATTAAACCTACTATCGCTTGAAAGTAGACGATTAAGTGGACAATTGATAGAATTATTCAAAATCTTAAAAGTATTTACTAATATTGATTACAGACTATTGTTTGAGCTGGACGAAAGGGCAAACACACGCCAAAATGGTTTAAAATTAGTGAACAAGCGTTTTAACTCTACTATAGCCCAAAATTACTTCACGTTTAAAATCACGCAAACGTGGAATGGCCTTCTCAACCGTGTAGTCGAAAGCAAGTCAGTTAATATGTTAAAAAACCGACTTGATGAGTACTTCAATAGCGTAAATATAACGTAGTAGGAGCACAGATTAAAATGTCATATATTATAAGGAGTTGAGGATTAAAATGAAATGATGAATAGAAAGATGCCAGCGACGCCTCCATGCATGGAGTGAATGTGAATTCCCCTTTTCTTTTTCTGTCTGTCCTATAAGTATATAATTTTCATCACTAGTAGGCAAGCAACGCCTGCGGGCGAAGAGAGTACTGTCCTATCACCCCCCCCCCTGGTTCGAAAAAGCGTGTTATGTTAGTGTATTTGAGGGATAGCTAAACCTGCATGTCAAGGCTACACATGTAGATAAGTGTGTACCGTAGAGTTGAATTAGTTAAAAATATATATATATATATATATATATATGTATATATATATGTATGTGTATATATATATATATATATATATATATATATATATATATATATATATATATATATATATATATATATGTATATATATATATATATATATATATATATATATATATATATATATATATATATATATATATATATATATATATGTATATGTATAAAAAAGCATGAAAAAAAAAGCATGATACACTAACGTTAGAATGTGTAAGCGGACTGGCCTTGAGCGGACCTTAGGGTCTTTGCTGGTTTCTATTTCTGTAGTTCTGTAGTTCTGTAGTTCTTCTTCTTATAAAGGAATTATTAGAATTAACTTTGCTAAAAAAAATCAAATCTACTTAGGTGACAACCGAACTAAATGAAAAAATCTTATTCAAACCTTCCAAAATCTCGTTCTTAAAATATAGGGTTTCTATACATAGTGTTAGGGATTAATGAAATTAGGCAGTATGGATATTATTTATTTTAATTATAATTGTATGTATTTCAAGCTCAGTAAAGCTGTATAATTTAAGAAATATTAACGTTCTATATACGTAAATATAAAGCAACAGAAAAAGTTTTCATCCATTAGTAAATAAAGGACACATGTGATATTAAATACTATAACAATCTTTATATATTGAGGCGTGATTTTGAAGTGGCGTCTTACAGATGCATTTGTATTGGCATTATAAAAAAGTTAGTTGGACGGAGCCAATAAATGCATATATATTATTTTTCTGTAATTATATATTTGCTATTTTTCTTGTGAAAACACTGAAAATATTGATGTCTTGAATCCAAAAATCACATTAGTTTTGCTCAATCAGGTAAATCTTTTTGATTTATCACCACATGATTTTTTAACGTTTTTTTTTACATGTACGGGGTTTTATGTTTATTTGATGCAAAAATCTGCGTCGTTTCACCAAGGGCAAGAAGAGTTGTCTGAAGTTTATAATTTTCATGGTTTGGAGGGAGCCGACAAATCATGGCACTGACTGCTACTTCTTCACTATTGATTTGACTGGGATCAACAGAGAGAACCGGAGCAGCCTCAAATATCCGTATCTTTAATCTGCATGTCGTCCTCTATTTCATTGTGATGAAATTTCGGTATATGTTTTTGGAGATCTTACTAACATTAGTGACAAATATTTCTCCACTGTTGAAGAAAATGAAGAAGAAAAAGTTTTTTTTAACGATCATGTTCCATATCCTTTTTTCCCAAAGAGATAAATGATCTAGGTTGTGATCTCAGGTTGTAAAAGTCCTCTGCCGAACTGTTGTTATTTAGATTAAGGAAAAAACACTCCACTCTGATAATAATCGTATCACTTTCAATCCCATCAAACATCAATCGTGCCTCCGTTTTATTTTGTGACTGTTTATTGACAGCAGCAAGCGATCGCTGAAATGTGTTCTGCTGAAAATCGGCAACCAGCTTGCCTTTGTACTCCACACTCACTCGACTACACTGAAGGAGATGTATGGAGTAGTAAATTGAGTGCTGGAGAAAATTCGTTATGTTCAGCATGAGTGGTCGATTTGTGTTGACCTGAATATGGTGAACTTTTTGTTGGGACAAGAGTCCGGTTTCACAAAGTACCGGTGCTTTCTCGGCATGCAGGATAGTAGGGACCCAGTTTAGCATTAAAAGAAGAAGGAACCTCTTAAACAACTCTCTGGTAGGCAGTGGCGGGATACTCTTCCCACCCCTGCACATGAAGCTCAGCTTGATCAAGCAGCTTAGCCAAGCTAGGTACAAGTATAGGACTGCTTTACTTACTTGTGCCACGCTTATCCAGGATTGATCATGAAGAAGTTAAAAGGTGGCATCTATAACGGCAATCAACTCCGTCAGCTCATCAGAGATCCAGTTTGAAAACTCAAACTGGATAGACGGTATATCCATGGGTTCCCCACTTGGCATTCTATTTACAAATTTATACATGAGATCCGTAGAAAACGTTATTTTTGAAAATAATCCTACCCTGTACGTTTTATTGATGATATTTTCTTGGACATGAAGAACTCTGAACACCTACCAACGCTCATCAAGACCTTCATAAATAATTTATCACTCAACTTTACCCACGAAAATGAAGAGCACTCTACGTTCCCATTCCTCGATGTTCTCGTTCGTTCTTCTCAAGAGCGTTTCGTGACCGATGTGTACACCAAGGCTACAAATTTAGGTTTTTGCATGAATGGTTTCTCAGAGTGCCCCGATAGGTACAAAAGATCGGTGATCAGTGCCCTCGAAAACAGAGCATTCTCATACTCCTCCAATTGGACAACGATTGATGCTGAGCTTAAACGAGTAAACCTCGTGAACAATGGCTACTCACAAACTTTAAATGACTCAACCGTTAAACATAAGATGAGCTCTGTCTTCCTTCCGAAGGACAAACCAGAAAACCCTACCTTGATAGACATATTTTATCAAACCACAATGAACACAGGCTACATGGATGACGAGAAGAAGATTTCCAATGCCATTATCTACCGCAACGTTTCTCCAGCACCCCGACCACAAAATAAACTTGGTCATATATTAGAAGTCCAGAAAAACACGAGCCCTCGTTATAAAGAACAGTTGTATTTCCACGACGAACCCCTCGTGCAATATCCGTGACTGCGTTCACCGCAACTCTAGTACATAGGGATGACTTCCACAGCCTTGTCGCGCAGGTCGAAACGCATCATACGCCAATCACTAGAGAAATGCTAGTCCAGAACACCTCCATTATTTTCCATGATTCTGACCGCCGAAGGCTCCCTCTTAATGGCTGAGGCGGTTATGATCGCCCAACGCAGACCTTCAATTAACATACAACTTCAGCCAGAAACTATCCTCTCAACGAGTCGCCGCCAGAATCTGCAACGCCCTCGAATGGAACCAGAACTGATTTAAATTTTTTTTTAACAAAATTTGCATTCTTTAGTATATTCTCAAAAATTACAAAACTCTTGACTTTTTGTTTTCAAAAGTAAGAATCTAGTCTTAAATTCTACATAAGAAATTATGTTTAAAATATTTCCTATATATATTACCTTTAATATCATGTTCACCATTCTGCCCCGAAGATGACCTACTACTAGGTCGAAAGACATCTAGGCAAATAAAGACATGCCTCTTACGAGTAGTTTTCCTCGCCTAGAGCCATCAATTGAAATTATAGTTAAAGCTATAAAGAAACACCAATTTCAATTAAACAATGCAGCCCTCGCAGTGGACTTTAATAAATCCTGCATATAATATATATTGTAGAGGTATAATAAGAGTTTAGTATATATATATATATATATATATATATATATATATATATATATATCGAGGCAAAGGTAATAATAACAAAAGACATCTGGGTTTAGCTTGGCCCCTCCGATGTTCTCCTGTAACATAGAAGAACGGGCAAAAGGGTAAATGTTACGAGACAGATTCCTTACCTCAGCTCAAAAGGCAAGCCCTTCGAGGGTGTACTTATAAACAATCCATTCAAAAGTGAAAACTGCCGATCTCGTATTACCCTCTCTCGGAGCTACAAGACGCCAAGCGCGGGAGACCAACCTGAGGTCTCACCTTGCGAGTCACCCCTCCACCTCCCCATTACCCCGCGGGAGTAATTTAGGTATATAACACGTTGACCCGAGGAAACGAGGCTTTTTTGTTCGTTTTAACGGAAGAGACAAGTAAGTCACCGGTTGAGAGATTTTTCGAGTTCGAGAAGGAAACAGAAAAATCACCGGTAGAAAGTTTTCTGCAAGTTAAGGAGAACTTGCAGTCCTTGTACAAAACCAGATTGTATCAAGGAAGCTCGGCGCCGTTCGAGCCCCAAGATTATTGAGGATCAAGCTACCCAGTTTGAGGACTCCAAATCTTTCTCTATCTGAGTTGGACAAACCCCAACTAGATAGAAAAAATAAAAAGAAGACAACGATTTCATCTCGTCCGGAAAAAAGTAGAAGGACTAAGCTTTCGCTTGAAGTCGCCTCCACCCCATTCAGATCCCTCGTGACACCAAGAGAAGAGGTTCAAAACGACTTACATTCATATTTTGCATCAAAACCTAAAGATTTTTAAAAGCGCGGCATTTATAAGCTCGTTGACAGATGGAATAAGGTTCTATGAAGCAATCGAAGTTATATTCATGATTAATATATTTCAGGAGTCATAAGTTTTTCATTTTTAATATATATATATATATATATATATATATATATATATATATATATATATATATATATATATAATATTATAGTAATGAAAATGGGGGTAACAGAATTGTTTAAATTTTAATGATACCATGTTATTTGATTCATTTTCGTGCAAAAGCTCTTGTAAAAATTTCAGATGAAAAAATGAATATAGAGAGGTGGCGCCCAGCACATAAATATTGCTGATTTCCATGGCACCCAGGAGGTACAGAAAGCACCACGTTACTTTTTTATAGTGGAAGTTGCCCAGTAGGCCTACCATATCAATTTCTTTTTCACTTCTATCGAAAGTGTTTACTCATTTGCAGCAGCTGCAATAATGCGCAACTTGTAACAAATACTCTTTTTGCTCCTCGTCATTAGTTAGCAATTTTTTGTAGTCGTCCATGAGCTTAAGTTCTCTGTCAGCAATATAATTAACAACGTTTAGATGATTAACAACATTTTTAGCAATCCAAAAGCTTTCTACCTGCTGCCAGTCCTCAACCGATTTGTTAAAAGAAATTGAGGACAGCCCGAGGGATTTAAAGAAAGAGACTGTGTTTGTTGTTCCAAAGGCCCAAAGTTGCTTTTTACCCTAATTTTTATCGTCTATTTTGGTTTTCTTGAGTGGATATGAATCTGCTGGATTTTTCAAGGCCTTTTTAATTTTTTCCTTTGTCTTAAATGAGACTCTATCATCAAAAAAGGCCAGCGCAATTAACTCTTCCTAAAGATACCAGAGATGGTTTATAAATTTATTTAAGGCGACATTGGCAATCTTTTCATTTGATCTTTTGTAGTAATTAAGTTCTGCAAAAAGCAACACTAAACCATTCTGTGGGGAAATAACTGCCTTTGGTGCAGAGAACCAGTGCTTTTAATGGCAAATAGCAAACTTGCATATTTCTTCCAAATTTTTTGATTCCTTAGGTAAAATCTGTGAATTGAGTTTTGAACAGGAAAATTTTCATGGGGTATATAAGTTTTGCCACCCATCTAGCTCTGTCGTATGCTCGAGTTTTTTTTTAATTTCACAAAACTAGGAGAAGTTTCCTCAATATTGATATCGTTAACTCCAAGAGAACCTTGTAATCCTCTCGATTTTGCCTTTCTTTGATCAATTCTGTATAAAGTTCATCATTACATCTTTCTTTATTTGAGGATAATTTTCTGAGATTTTAAATTTCTCTTGGCTTATGTTATTAGATGATTTTTTTTAATCTTTTGAATAATGGAATATTAGGGGCAGAAAGGCTTGAAGAGAGGTCGCTACCACTGCCTCCAAAACAATTTCAAATATGTGATGTCGACAAGGGAGCCAAAATAAGTCTTTCTCTAATCTTTGCTCAATTATTATGGAAGCGCCTTCTTTACGCCCTGTATTTGAAGCGTTTGTGTCAACACACATAACTTTGCCTTGAAGTGTGATTTCCCAGTCAAGTATCATTTGATGAACTGCTTCAGCCATGCGTTTTCCAGTACATTGATTGATTTATGGCATCAAGAAGTTTTCATCCCAATTAACTATCAAGGGCTTCTCAGTTTGAATATGTTTTTTCAAGTTCTCACTGAATGTCTTTCTTGATTTTTGTAGAGCTCGGCGGATAGTAAGATAACTGACATTATAGTCTTCAAGTCTTCCCTACACTCGAAATAGTAGGAATAATAACGAGATAAGCAGAACAGTTGCTTATCTTGGCAACATTCAAGTGGGAAAAAATATTTTTATTAAATAGTTTAGCCATTTTCTTTGAAGAACCTTTTGTTGTTGAGGGTTTTTGGTTGACGGTACAAATCTTCTACTTATGTTTCACTTGGAGCATTGCCGGAACTAGTGCTACTAGCAAAAACAACTGTTTCATAGAATGAAGCTGCGTTCTTTTTTGACTCTATTTTCTCTTGCTGCAATTGTACTTTAAGTTTACGCTATTGTTCCTTCTTATCTATTCCAATCATTATCCATTTCATTCCCACTCTCGGCAGACGAAGGAACTATTTATCTTATTCATTGGTCATTATTTCATTAGTATTTACATAAGCAATATCAAATAGCTCATCTAGATTTCCCTTCCCTTTCCTTTCTTTTACTTTTGCATGCAAAGATTTTTTGTCGTTGATCTTTCAAGTTGTTTTCAGTCATCCTATAACCTATTAAGTTTCTTTACTGCATTACATTTATGAGTGGTTCGTATCTAAGATTTTTGCCACACATCTGATACATCACTGATAGTTACGTTTAAAGCTTCACTCTCTCGTTTAACACTTTTATGATTTATCAGTTAACAGATAACTTTTTCTTCGATGGTAACTTGATGGCTCACGTGTGTTATTGGTTGACCAATCAATCAAACATCAGTTGAACTTCTGGTTTTAATAGTAAATTCAGTTCAAATTCTTGTAATTGGGTAAATCAGGAACTTAAATTTATATTATATAATCTATGTGGATTGAAAACGTTTGTACGACCTAAAATATTACTCACAAATATACCTATAATGCAAAAACAATATAACCAATTAGTAATTAAGTATTAGAGAAGCATTGATACTTTTCTTCTAGTTTTAATAAATCTAAAATATTCAAGTGCAGGGTGCCACCTTTAAACATTATTTATTTGACTCAAAAATTTGCTACAATATTTTTACATGAAAATGAATCACTTTAGATCGTATCCTGGTATATTTTTGATAGTCGATATATATATATATATATATATATATATATATATATATATATATATATATATCAGAAGAAGAAGGTTGCTTGTAGCGAGAGAAGGGGAAGATGGGTTCCAAGTTCGGGATTCAAGTTCGTTTGAGGGTGTTCAGCAAATAAGTTCGTATTTTGATTTATTTATAAACAAGTTGATAAAATAAATTTATTTTGAACTTAACCTTTATCCGGATGAATGACTGGAGGCGGTGAATTTAAATCCCTTTTTTGGTGGAAGGATTAAATCTCAATGCAGATGAAATGACGTGAATCCTAACTACCGAGGACTGCTTTGAAGAAGTGAATAAGTGGACTTAAGGTGAGTTAAAATTCCTTCCTCGGTGGATAGAGCACAATGTGAAAACAAATGGAAAAACCTTGTGCTTCAGGAAGTGATGTGACAGACTGCCACTGTGTTAGACTGTAATAATGTTCCTAAGGTTCTTAAGGTGTATGAAGGTAGAATTTAGTAATAGTTATGATAGTATAGGGTTGAAATTGAAAAGAGGCATGTGCGTGTGTTTGTGTTAATGTAGTAATTTCCTATAGTGTCCGATTATTTATGTGAGAATAAAGTGGGCGTTTCTGGGGGAGGAGCTTGGTCTGAATTGTATGTTTTTGGATGTCTGTTCGAGAGAGAGAGAGAGAGAGAGAGAGAGAGAGAGAGAGAGAGAGAGAGAGAGAGAGAGAGAGAGAGAGAGAGAGAGAGAGAGAGAGAGAGATCAGAGTAGAGCATAAATTCTTAACCAAATGAATTTATGGGAGTAGAGATAAATAGGGACAAAAGGATTGATAATTAATAAAGTCAGGAGAAGGTTTGGGAAAAATGTTTATGACTGTTTATGTTTAACTGTTTGGTGCTAAAGTAACAAGATAATACATAGCGGTATCCTGTGGACCAGACTGATTTGAAGGAAAGATCTTTGATCAAAACGGAATCAGGCAAATTCAATGATCGGCCTGAATATTTGAGCCTGGGGAAAGCTCGTATACAAGAGTGCATGTATGTTTCTTTAAATGGATTTCTCTCTCTCTTTCTCTCTCTCTCTCTCTCTCTCTCTCTCTCTTTATATATATATATATATATATATATATATATATATATATATATATAAATCACTTTTTTACCCGGAGCAAAGACGCCGGGGGTGGGGGGGGGGCTTTCTTTGGAGCGGTGGCAACTTTTGGGTTTGTTCTTTAAGTGCTCCGAATTATCAATGTTTTGTTTGCACCCATATAAAGTTGTGTTTTGACTTGCTTTGTTAGGTGTCTATAAATTGTAAGAATGGGTGGTTGCCAAACCTAAGCATGGAAAAAGAAACTCTGGTGTGTCTGAGAAGATGCTCCTTTTATTTGGCATTTTGGAGCGTGCGTGGCCATAGACTGTATTGATTCGCAGGTTTTGGAAGTGGCGTACAACGATTTGGGTGTGTATGTATGTATTGTTACTCTGTTATGGTGGGCATGTGGCAGGGAGGAGAGAATCAGTCAGTGATGTGAAGAGGGTGGGGATTTTCTGTTCCTTGGTGCTGATCAGAAGGGGGAAAGAGTATCTTCGCACGTTTTTAGAAATTGTTCTGTTTGATGTGGAAGTCGGTTTGTTACTGAACTTTGAATAGTGCTTCATCAAGATGCTGCAGTATTTTAGGGGAAGCTTTTTTGGTTTTGTTTTGAAGGCGTTTTGGTTGTGGGAGGGTTCTTGTAGTCTTTATTAAGTGATTTGTTTCTTTTCCAGAGTTTTGTTGTGTTGATTTTGTTGCTCATGTTTCGATGTATTTTTTCAATTTTTTTGGTTGATTGTGTGTGATTTGCTGGATGGTTTCACGAGTGGGTGTCTTGTTGTGTTATTTGATTTATTAGGTCTGTTGTTGCTTGGGCTGTAACGGGGTTTTCGGTTTTTAGGATGTGTGCTTTGCTTGGGTTTGTATGGTTTGGGTGAAGTGCTTGAGTGCAGCGTCTAAGGTTAGTAAGTCCGATATGTTCAAGTTATTGAGTTTATCTCCTACTTGTTGACGGAAGTTGGGCCAGTTTGCTTTGTTGCAATTGATGAATTTTTTATTTTGATTTTGATTGATGTGGTATAGTCGTGTGTTTAAATGTAATATGGGGGTTGTAATCTAATAGCAGGTCGTGTATCACTTCCCACGTTGCGCGAATTTGTAGAATGGGGTAAAAAATGTAAAATCTGGTAATTTGTTGTTGGTTACGATGGTTTTGGATGAGAGTGGGTTTATTCCTATGGTTTAGTATGTTTAGTAAGTGTAGCTGTGTTTCAGAATGCTTTCTTTCTTGTTCATTAGGTTTGGTAGATAAGTAGGTTTTGTGGTGAGCATTGAAATCACTCCCTAATATGGGGTTGGGAGTGGCTGTGCTGGTTTATAAGCTCGGAATGTTTATTCGTGGGTATCTTTTTGAGTTGGATGGGGGCATGTATATCTTTATTATGGTATAGGACACGGGTGGGTAAACTGCGGCTCGCGTTTCAGTTCAGAATTTGACAAAATATTGAAAATTAATTATTAAACATTTTGCTAAAATCTCATCTCATTATTTTTGTATGTAAGTGCTAGATGTTTAAATTAGTTCTTTTCAAATAGATTTCATTCGTAGATAAAATTACCTTTAAAAAATACGATAATTTATAAATACTTATTTTCACCCTTATCGACACGCTCTTTTTATGCTCGCTGAAGTGAAACTATGTTGACTGTGGTTAGTACTTGGATGAGAGACGGTTGGGCCTTGTTTAATGATCACATGATGTAGAATTGTAAATCGTAGTTCTGATTCCACGTTAAGCTGTAGGTCTCCACTCTGATATAAGTCTGGAAATAGTTTGAAAATGGTGGCAAAACTATACAAAAAAATTACACTTAGTTATTAATGTGCAGCTATATCTATGACTCTGTATACTATTCAAGCAAATGAAATGAGGTAATTGTAATTAACTTATATGTATTGGGAATTTGTATCTAGCTGTTTAAGTGCGGCCAGCAAAGATTTACATAAGCTTCAATGTGGCCCGCTGCTTATAATTATTGCCCATTCCTGGTATAGGAGGAATTCTCTAGTTTTAATTGGATGAAGAGGAGTTCTATGTATCGGGGATTGTGAATCAACTGACGTGTTTGAATGATTTTTTATGAAGTGGATGTCTTAGTGAATTAATGTTATAAGGCATTGGATGTTGGGTTGAGTGTTGTTTGTGATAGTTGTGTAGTTCCTGATGTTTTGGGGAGAGTGTGTAGAGTGAGGTGTATTTCTTGTACGAGGGAAATGTAGATATTTCGTTAAGAATAGTTTGAGTTCTCGTGCTTTTTTGTAAAATTGCATATTTTTTTTAGGATATTAAGTGTGTTTCTACGTGGAAAGGTAGTATGCGCGGTGAGAGGGGAGGACAATTTATACAATGGCATTCCGGAGTGTATTCGTTTGTGTAATTTTGCAAAGTGCAGTCTAGGAATGTACAGTTCGTGCAGGTATTGCATCAGACAGAAGACTAGCCGCGTATGGTCTATGGCTTATATTGCAGAGGTTCGTTTGGTAACTGGGGTGGAACTCTTTTTCCTGAGCTAGTGTGAGTTTGAGTTTAGTGACTGGTTCATCAAGCTCAGAGGCAAAACAGTAGTGAGGAGAGGAAATGGGTAGGTGCAGAGACCGCGGGCCTAGGAAAGCGGGTATAGACCCTTGCAAGGGCCGACTCCTACATTGGAGTTTTTTTAAAGTAAGTTAACGCCTTGTTTTACCCTTTGTTGGGTCTATAAGGTCGTGGAAAAGAGAGTGAGATATTTAAAAGAAGAGCAAAAACGACTTGAGTGCGCGCGTCAGTTTTGATTGGTAGCATTCTGGTCAGGAGAGCGTGACGCTTCTCCAGTTTTCAGTTATAGCAGGGGCACCAATCCTAAGTGCAAACGAAACTGTGCTTTTAAAACTAATAGAGTGCGCACCTTTGAAGTTTCGCGCCCTAAGCAAACGTGGGTGGAAAGATCGCCCATTGAGCTACATTTTCAGGTCCGGTTTCTACAAGTTTATTTGAGAACGGTTTGTTTTCCTATATTAGGTTGAGCCTTTTTTCAGATTGGAACAGAAGCAGCGAAAAATTTAAAATTGTTTATTGGTGAGGTCTGCGAATTTGTGATAAACAATCAAAATCAATTGGTAGGGGCAGTTTATATTGTAGAAATTGACAAATCTCACTTTAGCCATTTGAAATACAATTATCACATACAAATAGGGAATTTGTGGGTTTTAGTCAAGATTCGGAAAGAGAGAGAGAGAGAGAGAGAGAGAGAGAGAGAGAGAGAGAGAGAGAGAGAGAGAGAGAGAGAGAGAGAGAGAGAGAGAGAGAGAGAGAGAGAGAGAGAGAGAGAGAGAGAGAGAGAGAGAGAGAGAGAGAGAGAGAGAGAGAGCTGAAATTCTCCTGGTTTATGTTCAAAAGAGAAATCGTGAAACTTTGATACCTCTCGTTAAAAAACCTATCCTTCCTGGAACACCCATTGCTATTAATCACAGGCGATCTGATAACAAATTGAGTGCTTAAGGTTATATTTACAAAACAATTAATCATAGGAAACCTTTTGTAGACCCGCATGTGAGGGGATGCCCTCGAAAGACCACCGTGAGAAGAAGCCCCTTGGCGATACCCCTCTATTCTTTCAAGACCACGCGAGCCAGCGTGAGAATTTAGAGGAAGAATCCGTCACTCACTTAATCACCCGTCCCCAGCTGTGTTTGTTTTCAGACGCCGATCGTCCCCCGTCCCCTGCGATAACGCCGTGCGCGGCCATATTAACCCTACCCCCATATTGCGAGGCGAGTATGATCTTTTGATTGTCTGGAACGAGTCGTTATCATGAATTTTGGTTTGCTTAGACTGGCGTTAAGAATTTCTTGGGGACCGCAAGGCCCTGAGGCGTCTAGCAGAGTTGCCACCCGTGTATTTAACTAGAAGGTCACGATCTCTCGAGAAGGTCGAAAGCCCGGCATTCACTCCGTCCGGACTGCCGCCTGTTTCCCGTGACTCCCTATAACTCGTCGTCGTACGTCATCGAAAATCTCGTCAGCAGATCTACCTTCGTTAAGCTTTGACCACTCTTCAGAGGTAAGCTATCGAGCCATCTTCTTTCCGGAGAGTTGTGCGGCCCTCTCATCTTCCTGACCCTTTCAAGATTCCCGTCTTTCGAGATTGAGACTCCCTGCCGATCAGCAGAATCACCTCGAGTTGCGATTGCGTCTCTCTGGAGCAGAGAGAATCTCATTCTTCATCACGAAGTAATCCAACACCATCTTCAAGTCCTTCGAGTCAGGACACCCCGAAGTATCTTCTTGAAGACCTGCGCCGTTGTCTTCCACCTCCCATCAAATTCGCCCGCGCTTGAAGGTGAAGCGATCGTGTATGGTCATCCCCAGATTACCTCATTAATTTTCACATAATTTATTTAACCATCATAAGTAATTTGTTCCTCCCTTTTGTATATACATATATATATATATATATATATATATATATATATATATATATATATATATATATAAATTGCCCCTTTATTTGATATATATTAAAATTATATTTTGGGGGTATTTTCTTTATATATCCTTTGAACTGCAACTTGGCAAGCCATTAATCTAAACCAGGTCCACCGTAATTCGCACTCTTTATTAATCGCCAGACATAACTCATGCGGCCTGTGGCCAGCTGTCTGCCCGTACTTTTGTAAGACTCTGAGCGCCGAGATAGTCTACACAGGTATACCTCAACACCGCATATCGAGACTTTGAAATGATTTTCTAGCATGAGTTTTGCGTGCTGGTAACAGACGTTATTATCATAACAAACAGTACTTTGCCCGATATTTTTTCTTCTTAAATACTTCGACGAAAAGATACGATAACATCACTTCTTAGAGGCTGTGAGCAACCTTAACAGAAGATTTGAATAGATAACGATGAGTTTTCATGGGGAGGGGGGCTAATCAGATGTTACTTGGTTGTGTTGGAAGTAACAATTAGTAGATGCAACAATAAAAAATGTGATACTAACTACGTTTTGCACAAAAAATATGCGCTAGTTTTTTGTACTGTTGCATCGATTAAGTGTAAAAAACAGTATTATTCCATTCCTTTGCGTGGGGATTAAAACGAATATTTGGTAAATATTTTATGAAATCAGATGTAAGAAAATACATAATTTGTGGAAATAATTAAGTAAATGTTTTGCGGTTCCTAGTTTCTTCCGTTTCGCTTGTAGAGGAAAATGAAATATATTAGAATAACAGTGTCTTAAATAACTTATAGGGATTATTACATCCTTTTAATTTAGTTAAAATTCCTGAAAAACTGGTTAGTAACTGTTGTAAATATTTTGTTAGAAGTGGAGTCTTCTTCCCTTATTTTTGTTAACAATTGCTTGTTTTTTAATAAGTGTAGCTTAAATGACGATGTTGAGTGACTATATGTAGAGTATGCCAATGCGAGTTTTATCCAATCCTTGTTTTTATAGTACTCTTTAGCAATAACCACAAATCTACTTCTTTGTCTATGAATGCCTTATAGAAAAGTATTTTGTTTCACTTTGTTCGCTACAATAAATGTTAAATAGATTGCTGATGATCATATAGACTTTACTTACTTCTAAACCAGTCTGTTCATAGATGCTGATTGCAGTCAGGGTTTTTTTTTTGCGTGTCACTTGTTTATATTTTTTGTAAAGATTTTCCATGTTTATCATAACAGAATAATTGATCAATAGTTCTTTAATTACTCCTACTCTTTTTTTTTAAAGGTTATACAACTGAAGCATTAGCCCATGATATTCGTATTCTTTTTTCTTTTAATAATTTTGTTTTCACAGAATAGCGATTATTTCGGCAATATTCAGGGTTTCCCTAAAGTCTGGAAATATAGGCAAAATGCATCTTTTCATAAAGAAAGTAACTATTTTATTTAATTCAAATTGAATTTTATTTATTTGAAATATTAATAAATAACAGCTTCAATGTGATTTCTACCATTTGTGATGCAAAGTTCGACCCGAAATTAACCCGATGAGCCCGATCCATTTAACTCTAAATTTCCTTCAATTTGAGGACATTTATTTATAATGTCTCATTATCTTTATTTCATTGAATAAACCTTTTTCTTTAGCATACCCATAAAGGCAAGTCAATGGAGGTAATGGCTGGTGAACGAAGACACCATTGAATAGATCATCTCCTTTAGCATACCCATAAAGGCAAGTCAATGGAGGTAAGGGCTGGTGAACGAAGAAACCATTGAATAGACCGTCTTCTTTAACATACCCATAAAGTCAAGTCAATGGAGGTAAGGGCTGGTGAACGAAGACACCATTGAATAGACCATCTTCTTTAGCGAACCTCAGAAAAAGAAGTCTAGGAGGGTAAGGTCTAGTGATTGAGAAGGCCATACTTTAGCATACTCCAGAAAAAGAAATCAAGGGTGATAAGGTCTGGTGAACGAAGAGAACATTGTGATATTTGCTATGGGTCCAGACTTAAGGGACACCATGCATTTTCATTCCGAACCTTTATAGAATCAAATGTTCTTACATCTTATCAGGGTCATGTATCATAATTCATGCTCCTAATTGCTTTAAAAAATTATTACGTCATTATTTGATTTATGAATTGTTTAGAAGCTTGTATTTTAACGGCTTTCAGTATCCTAATTAGTTTCGTCCCTTGTTGTTAGGCACTTTCTACACTTGTACAATTTTCCTGAAATTTTCACATTCTTTACATATATTCCTTAGAAACATTTATGACTGAAAACCTCTGGTCGGTCTTGCTTTTTTTAATAACATTATAAAAAAATAGGTAAGTAAATAAGCAAACACGAGTAAATGAATAAATTCTGCTATTTTTTATTTTATTCTTTCGCACCTTGCTCCATTTATGACGTCAATTCCCTATTACTTGCAAATTTGTCGCGCGAAATTAAACGTTCTACCAATTTCTTCATTTTATTTTCTGTATCCAACTACCTCGATCTTAAAATTTTCCCTTGATTGCACATCAGAAATTACATTCCAATCCTTATGATTATTCGTTCTCATTAAAATGTTGGCAATTTGTAACCAACCAACCAAGCAGGAGATCCGAGCAGGCAACTAAGTTTATCTCCTTCGTTTCGAAACTTCTATTTTCGTTGGGTTCCAAAATCTGCGTTCAAGATTCGCCTAACGTTATTCAATTTACATTTCTCCTTTTATTTTTCCTCATAACACTGGATTACAGAGAAATTGAGGCAAGCAAAAAAAAAAGTTGTTTTTAGCCTAATTTTAGGGTGCTGATTTCAGATACGAAACCAGTTTTTACTTATCACATTTAGTTTTTGAGATATACATATATACATGTATTAGAAATTTTAGGAATTGTGTTCTTTAAAACCCTTACGCTACCAATGGGACAATACATCTCAGAAGTTTTTTAAAAATACCTGTGGGCAGAATTCAGCTTAAATTAGTCTATATCTTTATCCCAATGGTAGCTTTAATGTATTAACATATTATTGAATATCTGGCAACTCTCTATTACTCCTCAGTTGTTTTTGATAACCAGTGTAGTGAAAACGTGTTGAAAGGTTAGCATTTGTTTTATTAATTTTTTGAAAACTTATTGTTTAATTAGTTCTCATGTATATTAGAAAATATATATCTTATATATTATTTATATTAGAAAATATATATCTTGCACTAACTATATTTATGCTTTCTACTCAATATAATACGTGGGGCGGTCAATAAGTTTTTCAATTCGGATATAAGGAAACGAGATATGAGGAAAAGGGTTTTATTATTTTTCAATATAACTACCCTCGACTTGAATGCACTTGCGCCACTTGTCCCTGAGGCTTCGAATTCCAGACAACCAGAAATCTCCCGACTTCTGTTTAATCCACTCCTGGACGGCGAGCTGGACATCTTCATTGTCCCCAAACCGGTGTCCACGCAGTGCAGCCTTGAGCTGGCGGAATCAAAAGTAGTCGCTAGGGGCCAGATCTGGACTGCAGGGAGGATGGTTGAGCTCCTCGAATCCGTACTCGCGCAGGGCCTCTTGTGCAACTCTGGCCTTGTGGACAGGGGAATTGTTGTGGAGGAGCAGGGCACCGTGTGTCAACTTGCCGCGCCGCTTCTGACGGATGCACTTCTTCAACCCAGCCAGTTTCTCGGCGTAATATTGGTCTGTGATGGTCCTTCCACGAGGCGCATAGTGCACCATCAACATTCCCTCAGAATTCCAGAAGATGGTGTCTATGATCTTCCTGGCTGAAGGGTAGGTCCAGAACTTGATGGGGGTCGGAGAGCCCCTGTGCTTCCAGGCCATGCTTTCGAGCTTGGTCTCGGGATCCCAGTGATGGACCCACGTTTCATCACCTGTCACTATGCGTGACTCGAATCCCGCTGGGTCTTGGTTTTACAGGAGCAGCAGCTCCTCCGAACTTTGACGATGTTGAAGTCGATCATGGGGCGTAAGGTTTCTAGGGACCCAACAGGCAGAGACTTTGGTCATGGCCAAATTGTCGTGGATGATGTTGATAACACTTCATGAGATATTCCAAGTTCTCGCTCGATTTCTTTGACCTTAACCCGTCACTTTTCGAGAATCATCCTCTCCACACGGGCCACATTGTCCTTGTTGTTCACTTCTGACCGGCGTCCTGGACGGGGGTCATCTTCATGGGACTCACGACCATGGCGGAACTCCCTATTCTAGCGAGCAATGGTTGCATAGGAAGGGGCGATGTCGGTGTACACTAAAACCATGCGTTCATGGATCTTTTTTGCATTCTTGCCTTCCTTGGTCAAAAATTTGATCACTACGCGGTGCTCAACCTTCTCCATTGTTGAAAAAATTGTGACTAACGATCTGCGATCAGCTACTGCTTCTTAAATAGACGAGGCAGGAGCGTGCGGCTTCAGGTTCTGACCCTTCATATCTTGTCCTAACACCCCCACAAACAGCCATCCCCTTTCTCTGTTTTGCCCTACCGATTCGCAAAACATATTGGCCGCCCCTCGTATATCTACATGGCTAAATTCAAGCAAATGAGCTGCCACAAATTTCAACCCCTCTCTAACTAAACTTTAATGTTTGAAAACCTTTTATAACATTATTTGGAATAAAAAATATTCTGGTAGTGAAAGGGTTAAAAAATTATATATCTATTATTATATTGTGAGGTTGGGGCTGCTCGACAATTATGTTACACAACCATTTTATATGTTGGACACATATTTATATTATGATTTTGCACCATATCTATTTTGCAACCATATATATGATTAATGTTTATTTTGTTTTCCAGATTTTTTTGAGTTGAAACATATATCTACAATGGTTTCAGGCACTACAAAACACCGAGGATGCATCAACAATAGCTCTAGACACTAAAAAACACCAAGGAGGCATAAACAATGGCCTCTGGCACTACACAACACCGATGATGCATCAACAATGGCTTCAGACACTACACAATACCGAGGATGCATCAACAAGGCAAATTCCTTCTGTTACGTGTGTAGGGTTTTGGCGACAATTGAACAGCGCCGAACAATTGCTTCACTCCTGAGAACTCCTTACTTGCATTATTTTAACTGTAAATTTGGAGATCAGGACAAGTCCTGGGCCTCACTCATCTGTTGTAAACCTTGTTATAATGGACTAACTGCATGGTTTAATGGCAAGAAAACAGCCTTCAACTTTGCTGTCCCGATGGTCTGGAGAGAGCCAAAAAGCCATGCAGATGATTTTTATTTTTGTCTGGCAAATACCACTGGTTTCAATGCTTTTTCTAGAAAAAAGATAAAATATTGCAACCTTCCCTCAGCCATGAGACCGGTTCCCCACTCAGATGATTTTCCTGTCCCTAAACACTCAGCAAATAAAGATCTTCTTCCTTCATCGGATGAAGAAATGCCTTCAGGCAAATATTCTGTCAATTCGATCTCTTCTGAAGACAAAGTCTGTTAATTCAGAAGCAAGTAGCAATGAGCTCCACTGGGTCACGCAGCAAGACCTGAATGACCTTACCTATGATTTGTATCTATCTAAGCAGCAAGCAGAGCTCCTGGCATCCCGGCTTAAGCAGTGAAACCTGGCTATAGGCAGATGTAAGGATGACCAGTTTCAGGACACGGAACAAGGACTTCACTTCATTAATGACATGGAAAACAGGTTGTGCTAGTGCAAAAATGTCTCTGGCTTGTTCACTTTCTTTGATTGACCACACATTCCTTCAGATTGGCGTATTTTCATAGACTCTTCCAAGAGAAGTCTGAAGGCTGTGCTCCTGCACAATTGGAATAAATACTCCAGCATTCCCACAGCCCACTTACTCCATTTGAAGGAGCGTTAAGGCAATATAGAGCTCCTTTTGGAAGTGTCAAGTACAATCAGTACCAGTGGAGTCTCTGCGGGGACCTCAGGGTCATTATGCTTCTTATGGGTATGTAAGCGGGCTTCACAAAGTACTTTTGCTTTCTCTGTCTCTGGGACAGTCGGGTTGTGTCTAAGCACTATAAGCAGAAGGACTGGAGGTCTAAGAGCACTTTCATACCTGGTGAACACAGTGTCCGAGAACATCCTCTGATGGACATGGACAAGGTTCTTCTTCCTTCTCTTCATATTAAGCTTAGGCTAATGAAGAATTTCGTGAAGGCCATGGACAAAAATGGCGCTGCCTTCCAACATTGTGTACTCTTTTCCCAGCTCTGAGTTCTGTTAGGCTCAAGTAGGGCATCTTCGTCGGACCTCAGATCCGAGAAGTGCTGAAGGATAATGAATTTTAGGAGCTTCTTACCTTAAAGGAACCGAGAGCATGGGAAGCATTTAAGTCAGTCTGCCATGGCTTTCTTGGTAACACAAGCTTCTAGATTACCAAAAGTGTATCGATAAGTTGCTACAGTCTTATGAGGATATGGGCTGCAATTGTCTGCTGTACTATGATTTGTGTGTATTTTAGTATTCAAGTAATTTAGTTCCATTAATAATCTGTATCTATGCTGTTTTTCTTTAATATACCTTTGTAACAGATGAAATAACCACATTATTTTTTGAATTTATATTCAGTATAATAAAAAATGGTGTATATGAAAGCAAAAAATTAGAGGCGATAGAGCAAAACTGTTCAGAAATTTGAATTCACCACAACAAAATTAGTAAAAAATACTTATTCACATCCTTGCCTCAGTGCAAAATCTTTGGAAGGAAATCAGTGTAATTTAATTTTATTCTTGGAATTTCTTACTTTTAAACACTCATTTGCACGAATGATTATGATTTGGGCGACGGATTCAGTGTTCGTAATTTATATCTCCACCGGGCTTCTGAGGCTACTGAGAGAATGATTAATATTTAATGTTTTTTGCTAATTGAAAATTGGACTTCGTTAGGATGGTGAATCGTTTAGTAAAAAGTTAAGTGTTGTAATTTATTTTATTTCATCTTAAAGCAAATTGTTTATAAACTAAGTTGTAGATTTTAAGAATAATGATAAAGAACACGGTGTCCGTAGGTATCCTATTACTTCTGCGATGTTTGAATTATCACGAGCGCCAGCCATTCCGAGAGAAGTCAATCCAAACAGCCTACCCATATTTACTTTTCAGCATCACCTTGTATTTGCCAACAATACAAGGCTAGTGGAACAATGGGAATAATATGAAAAATATTTTTCACCTCTATGAACAATATATCCGTCCTTAAGGAGAATGCTATAATAACGGCCCTTTTGAATCGTACAATAAGAACGGCAACTTTCATTAACTTCTGCATACATTCGTCTATCCATATATGTATTTGAATGCATTTTGAGAAAAAAGAGAAAAAGGCATATGGGTTTCAGTTATCTGAAGAAGAAATTTCCCTCAAAACGTTAAATGTAAGGAGTTAAGATGTAGCGAGTTTGGCTCGTCCTGGCTGCCACCTTTAATGTGTTACTCCAGCTTGTGTAGAATCGTACTAAAAAAAACATTTATCTATCTAAATGCAAATTCCATTAAAGAGTAGAAATAATTGGCAATTTAAGCTTTTTTGGCAGTATGTAACATGTTTAGCATTGTTTCGGTCTTCTGGCAGAAGTTATGGACTGGTGTACCAATAATTATTATGAGAATGCCGTGTAAAATTTGTAGAGAAGAAGGTAAACGAAAAGGAGGATGTTTAAAGTGTATCGAATGATTATATGCAAATATTGAAAATAGCCTAAGCTCTCTTAAAACAGCTGAATCTTGCTTTTATCTCTAAAATAAGAAACATATAGTTGGATTGATTATCCTATTGTCAAGAGATCATTATTTGTAGATATTTATTTTGTAGGACTAAATACTTTTCAAACTAAATATAAAAAAATCATATAATAACAAAGTACATCAAGTTTAAACTACTTATATGAAGTAATTTATAAAAATGCAAGGAAGGGGAATTAGACGAAACATAATTAGAAAGAAGAGCAGTGCAAGAGGTAGCGGACAATTTGTTGCTTACTGATAAAATTAAAGTTTTGATGCAATTAACACAAACATTCTTTGCAGCATCATTGATCGCTTCAGAAATGTCCTTTTCTTTTGTTAAATTGCATGCCATCAGCGTAAACGTCTCTCTTTAGGAGACTCCACAAGTGTTCTATTAGATTTAGTTTGCTAATGAGACCCGTCCATGATTGAATTTCTTAAAATTCCTTTTCACTCTAAACATATCTTAAAGAAACTTGTATGCATGAATAGGTGTATTATCCTTCATGAAGACAAATAACTTCTTTATCTTCGGGGGCTTTTTCTTGGACCAAGGTAGAAACTTTTCTCCAGGAAATCGCAATACGCCTCCGAATCCATTTTGACACCATCATCAATTTTAAAATATTCTCTAACTTGTCTTCAACACCTGAAGCTCAAATCATCAATCCTTGACCTCCTTATTGTCGCTTGGTGAATGTTTGACCTGACATCCATTGATAACACAGGTTTGCGTTTGAAAAAAGATTTATGTTCCTCAGAATTTCTTTGTGGTTTCTTAATGAATCAAACCTCCTGAGCTCAAAAATGAATGTATTTTATTAATCCTTTTAATAAAACAAAAAATTAAAGAATGCAACATAATTCTAATTTCCAAGAAAAAACGCCCTTGACGATTTTCGTTTGTGCCTCTCATCTGGTGCATCACGCTTCAAACACCAACAGTAGTCAGCAAGAATGTCTACGTTCCATTTACTCTGGTACCTGGATTCCGTTGTTTTTATGTCCTGGTGGAATCTTTTCCCCTGTACTTCACTGTAATCCCCCCAGTTGTCGGAAAAATAATCCAGATGTATCTTTATAAACATTCAAGGTCCCGAATGTTTGAGACTCGTTAGGAGCTGATTGACCAGGGCAACATATTCTGCGCTTCTTTTATTGCATAGAAAATTGTTAACTAGAGCTTTGAAAGCTTTACAGGCATCTTTTTCTATGTCTGTCATTAATGCCTCAAACGGCTGATCTCTCATCAAGTTCCTGATCTGAGGTCTATCAAAAATTCCTGCATGGAGCTTAGCGTCACTGATTTGTGAAAGTTTTGAAGAAGAAATTAAAAAGCTTGGCCTTCTTTAGTAAGAGTTTTGACATAATCTTTCATTATGCCAAGCTTTATATGCAATGGAGAAAGCAATATTTTGTGAGGAGGCACTAAGTGTTTAGCTATCACATTGTTTGATCGAATTCTAAATGCTTCTCGTGGAGGCCAAACCTTCTTCTCATAGTGAATACTATCTGCACGGCTGTCCCATAAACATAGGAAACAGGGATGATTCGTGTAGCCTATTTGCATCCCAAGTATTAGAACCACTACCAAAAAAATGTTTCTTTAGTGGGAGAGAGCCAAGAAGATGTGCATTCTTCTTTGAAAGCCCCGGATACCTGGTCAGGTCATTTAATTGAACTCGAGTGAATGGTCTTGAGACCATATCTTCATGGACTTCTATATGTTCAGGGGGAGAAGGTATAGGAATTCCTTGACCATGGGGCAGGGGTTTGATGGCAGAAGGAACATCTGGATATGCCACACTCTGTTTATTCTTCTTATTTATACGTGTGGAGAATATAATTTCATATTACATAAAGGAATTAATTTGGAGTTGCAGATAGTAAATAAATGTTCAGTAAAAGATATGTTCATGCTGAAGTAAACTATGTTAGTTTTTAATTTTATGCTAAGTCTATGCATAATAATGACATTTTCATGAGCCAGTATAATACAGAAAGCTTAAATACTTGATACAATGCTCACCTTTAAGATTTGTCATGCAAAAATAGAAGCCCATAGTGTGGTCTTTACACTTTCTCCACACCATGGGAACACCAAAAGGAAGAGACTTCTGTTCGCCCTGACTCCAGCGTCTTAAACTTATGTAGGATCCCTTGCAGCAGATATGTGGTGTAAAACTTTTATTTTGATCTATCCTTACTTCAAAATATGCATGATGCAAAGATTTAATTAGAACAGAGATTGTACTGTAATTATTTGTATGGTTTGGTTAAGAAAAGGCTTTATGGCTTTATTCATAGAAGTATAAAAATTTTATGAGATCATTACTGGTTTGTTTGCTCCAGTAGAAAAGAGCCACACTAGCTAGCTTAAAAAAATGACTTTTCTGCTATCATGAGTGTTTTGAGCCTCTCGACGGAGCATTTTATATCTTGGTTGAATACATTTTTCTACAATTTTCTTCACATTGTGATAATCACGCTTAAAATATTTTGAACTTTTTAGAGAAGACGTTCTAGTACCTAATTCCTTAATGATATAAATCTTCTCTTCTTGGGATTGTTCCATTTCCTGGCCATTTTATCAGAAAATGCCTCTTGCAAAAAACAATTGGTAGGTCGTTGTAATCGAATTTTTAAAAAATCTATTAAAAACTGCAAGTTAACTTAGACAAAGAGCGTTGTGAGTATAAAATAAATTTTGCTTATTATATTCATAAAAATATCTGATACAAAAAATTTAAAAAAATTTCTGGAAAATGATGAGACGCTAAAGAAGTATTACATATAATCGCTAGACATATAGTCTCTAAAATTTTAAGACCGTAGCATTAAATCATAGCTCCTCTTTCAAAATGAAAAAACCGAAATAGGAAAATGGATGGAAACAAATGGAACAAAAAATAGATTGCATGAATATCAAAACAAAAAAACATTAAGAACATTAAGATCTCGGGTAGTAATCACAAATTTAAACAAATATAAGCTGCAAAATCAATATATATATATATATATATATATATATATATATATATATATATGAGGAATTAAACCACATTCTCCGAAGACAATTTAATTCAGAACAGTTTCAGTGTATCTCACCCCCTTTTTCAACTGACACTGCGTAGAAAATATAAGAGAAGTGCATATAAGCATAACACAAGATCCCCTCTTTTTTCCCCCAATCCCCTACTTGTGGCTAATCGGGGGGGGGGCGGGGTAGGCCTAAACATATTAAAGGGCTGACATTTAACTATTTTGTTTATATGCTTTCTTATTACAGGATTAAAAGAAAATGGACCCTGAGATAGATTTAAATTAGGAACTGACGATATCAAGCTCGATTCTACGATTCTTCTCTTAACATAGTTAGCCTATTTACATACCATTTTACTTCAATTGAAATCGATCGTATGATTCTTGTCTCTAACATGGCAAAATATTCCACTGCTTTCGCTGCCCACTCTAATATCTCTTTTGTGTTCGTACAATCTCTTGTCTAGATTTCTTCCCGTTTCCCATATATAAACTTTATGGCAATTGTTGCATGGTATTGCATATACTCCTATGTTATGATGTTCTTTGGGTTTCCTGGCCATCATCAATTTGTTTAAGGAATTATTATATTTAAAGGCTAGATTAATACCCGCTTTTCCGAATATGTCCTTTAAACTATTTAATTTATTATTAAATGGCAATGTTATACATTTGTTGAAGTCGTTGGTGCGGGAAGGCTTATTACCATAGAATGTTTTCCTAGCTGCAAAATGGGCAAACAATATGAACCATTTCGGGTTCTTCCGTCGCTACGAGGCCACAGAGCTCAGGAAACTTGTTCCTGATTGACCTCGCATTGAACAGAAGAACTTTGAGGGAGTCTCCGACTGTAGGACTCCCTACGCTCTTCCGTTTCCCGGCTTGTTTGTTGGCGAGGCACCCCTTTTTGCGACCTCTGAGAAGGTCGTTCCTGGAGTGACACGGGCATACTGGCGTACGTCCACCCTCACTCTGGGCCGGATACTCCTTTCGGTCCTCTCTACGACATCCTGGATCATGTTCGACAGAAAGGCCTTTCCTTTAAAGGAAAGATGTACCCCATCCCTTTGGTAGAGATCATTTCTACCATAAAAGGTGCGGTACGGGTCCACAAAAAAGACCCCCTCTGCCGTACACAAATCTGCCAGGCGCCGGCTTAAAGACACATTCATCGAGTGAGCGGTCCGTGTTGGACCTCTCCTCGGGAGCATCCCGACTACCACGCGCTTGCGGGTTTTCAGCCCACAGTCGTCCACGGCACCCATGACCGTGTGGAGGATTTTATCTGTAGAGCCTACCCTACCTCCTCTCAGGTAGAGGTCGTTTCCACTGACCATCAGAGCAACGACTGAGCTCTCAGAAATCTGTGATTTCTCAGCCTCTACTCTGATGTGGTGGTTACCACATCCTGGCAGGCAGCTTACCTTAACGCTTGTGCAAAGGTGGGCCGCTAGCAGGGGCTGCAGGTCCCGTGCCTGAGAATCGCCCACAAGGATGACCCTGGCACATTTGCCTGCTGAGCTCGGATTCTTTATTTTCTGAGGCAAGCTCTCCGATTCCTCTCTCTTCCCCGTCATGGTCTTTTCAAGGCTTTTCTTTTTTCTTCTTCCTCTTGTTGTTCTTCTTCTTCTCTATCATCTTTTCACCCTTGTCATCCTTTTCATTAACTTCTTCTACCTTTTCTTCTTCTATTTCTCTCTCTTCCTCTTTCTTCTTCCCATTTTTCGTCTTTTTTTTCTTTTTTCCTTTTGGTGTCGCTGCCACATTCGGGCACGGGCTCTCTGCAGAGGTGGTGTTTGCCACAGGACTCGAGAGATCGTTTAATTTCTCTTCGAGCCTGCGGATCTGGTGGGAGTGCTCCTCCTTGAGCCTCTCGATTTTCTGTTCGAGGTCTGTAGTTCTTTCCCTGTAGTAGGCGACTACTTCGTCCACTTCCTTCTTTAAAATGCAAGTGGTGCATACACTGTCTGGGTGGCATTTCGCATAGCAGCCTTCCGGGAAGTCAACGCATCACCTGTCCTTCTTACATGTGGCACACGTGAATTTTAGCGCTGCTGGACCTTTCTTTCCTGCCATTTTGAACACTCTATTTCTTAAGCTTGTGACCAATCAATATATAAAAAGGGGTTGATGAGTTCTTCCCGCGTGAGTCGCTCCCGCCTATTGATCGGAGTCGTTTCGGAGTCTTCCAGAAGGCACGCTCCATGTGCTGCTGTTCGTCCGACCGAGTCGTCAAGCCTCAGCGTGCCATGGCTCCCAACCAAGCAGCACAGACGGTCCCCGAAGGGGCCATTCATTTCTCACCAGGTGAACAACAACGAAGCACACCCCTTACTAAACTCCTACTAGTTCCCTTCACAACGGCCAGGATCTCGGAGTAGCGTTCAATGGATATCCCGCCACACCAAGGAACTCGACCCAAGGCTTTTTATTGGCCTGGCAACCAACCTGGGAACAAAGGGCCGTCACCTCGGACCGATGCTACCAGAGGCACCCGTCAACGGGCACTGGGAACGGTCAATAATTACGCGCCAGGGAAGGGGTTAACGGGGCACTACCCTCATCCCATTCATCGTGCCCCAACGCCTAGGACCCCTCTAGTCCTAGTCTCTCGCAACCAGTGAGCGTCGATTGGCGTTGTTTATAGAGGTTCCAAAGCCTCTCTTCTGACGCGTGATGTAGCTGCCAGGTCCTTATATGTAGATAGAGGGAAAAAAGGGAACGAGTGACATGATAGGAGTAGGCTTTTTTTGTGTTTTTTTTTCTTTTTGTATAAGTGGGAAATAAGATAAAGGTAAAAAAAAGAGAAGGATAGAGTAGAAAAAAGAAAAGATGACGCACTTACTCTGGAACCTCGTTTCCGACCAAATCGACAAGGGAAGCCCTGCCAGGGGTACCCAGAAGAGGTACCCCCGCCGACATAGCTCGAAAAGTCAAAGGTATACACAAGCTCTCTTCCCGCGACAGGGGGGCGTCACCTCTCCCTCTGGTTTCTTTTGAGAGAGAGACAAGAATCATACGATCGATTTCAATGGAAGTAAAATGGTATTTAAATCGGCTAACTATGTTAAGAGAAGAATCGTAGAATCGAGCTTGATATCGTCAGTTCCTAATTTAAATCTATCTGAGGGTCCATGCTCTTTTAATCCTGTAATAAGAAAGCATATAAGCAAAATAGTTAAATGTCAGCCCATCAATATGTTTAGGCCTAACCCCCCCCCCCGATTAGCCACAAGTAGGGGATTGGGGGGAAAAAAGAGGGGATCTTGTGTTATGCTTATATGCACTTCTCTTATATTTTCTACGCAGTGTCAGTTGAAAAAGGGTGTGAGATACACCGAAACTGTTCTGAATTAAATTGTCTTCAGAGAATGTGGTTTAATTCCTCATCTTTTCTTGCGATATTGCATTAATTTTCATTATATATATATATATATATATATATATATATATATATATATATATATATAGAGAGAGAGAGAGAGAGAGAGAGAGAGAGAGAGAAAGAGAGAGAGAGAAATGGAGATAGGGAGAGAAAGTGTGAGTTAGAAGGAGTAGGTGTGTGAGATTGAGGGAGTGCGTATGCGACAGAGCGTGTGAGAGTTGGAGATGTGGATATAATGGAACAAGTTCAGCGTCACTATACGAAAATGATAGGGCGAATAGAAAGAAAAAGGAAGAAAAAATGGAAACCTATAAATTATTGATGACTATTCCGGATAGTGCAGAAAATCTTTTTAATTTGAGAGGTGTGAGAGCAACGCGAGGACACAACCCAAAGATGAAGAGATGCAAATTCAGAATATCAACAGGAAAATTTGCCTTCTCAACCGCAACGCTCAAGTTTGGAACAATTTACCACAACCAGTAGTCAGCCTCCAAACAGCACAATTTACCACAAGAAAAAGTCAGCCTCCAAATAGAACAATTTACCAAAAGAAGTAGTCAACCTCCAAACAGAACAATTTACCACAAGAAGTAGCCAGCCTCCAAACAGAACAATTTACCACAAGAAGTAGCCAGCCTCCAAACAGAACAATTTAGTGTGAGAGTTAGATGGAGTCATAAAGTTAGCTGGGGTAAGTGTGAGAGTTAGAGGGATATTTTTATTTTTAAGAGTCCATCAGGCGACTGCCTACTTAGGCATTAGTCGCCGTATTAAAAACTTGCCTAGTACTAGGCTACTTTAAAATAAAATTTAAAAAAACACACACACAAAAAAAACAAAATACAACACCTAAAATTAAAAAAAAGGGAAAAGCCAACGAGCAGGAAACAAGCTCCGGCGTCGGAGGGAGGTCCCCCTCTTCCCGGTGCAGGAGCATGCGACCTACAAAGAAAACAACAATAACAAAAAACAACAAAACCTAGTTAAATAAAAGGGAGAAGGCCAGCCTCCACCAAAAAGTCTACCAGTCCACCAGTCAATGTGCACGCACTCGTCCCGAGTACAAGGGACAAGCGGTAGCGACCCCACCCATCCCGGTACCGGGAGAGGTGACGTGCGCGAATATCGCCCAGACTAGGACATTCAACAAGAATGTGATGAACAGTCTAGGGGACAACGCAGTCATAACAATAGGGCGCTGGCGAGCGCTCCATCAAATAGAGATGCGTCACACGAGTGTGCCCGATTCAGAGACGACAGAAAGCGACCTGAAGCTGTCACGGCATTGGGGGATAGAGTTAAAAGGAGTAAGTGTGAGAGTCAGAGAGAAAAGTATGAGAGTTGAAGGGAGTAAGTGTTAGGGTTAGATGGGGTAAGTGTGAGAGTTAGACGGAAGAGAGTAAGTATGAACTAGAGGAAATAAGTGCGAGAGAGAATTTGTCAGAATTAAAGGGAGTAATTTTGAGAGAGCGTATGAGAGTTACAGGGAGTAACGGGTATTGCAAAAGTCCTGTCACATTCGTTATGACGCTCTCAACAAAGGACACAATGATAATTTTGATGTAGTTAAGAGGTTCTAGATGTTTGAACGTATAATATGTGTTTAATTTGTAATATTAATTAATGTGGCTGCCCTCGGCCCCGAGGACTTGCTCCAGGTGAGACTTGAAGGACGCGCACACGTTGCGGATGAAGTCATTCTTTATGTAGGCCTACACACGGTTAACGGAGGACTTCAGCTCGTCAACGTTGCTATGGCAAACCTTGCAGGCCCTGCCCTCGAATTGCACCCACACGCTGTAGTCGAGGTGAGTGAGGTCGGGCGACTGCGGCGGCCAAAATTATTCGATCAGAAGTTCGTAGGTAAGAAAGTGATCTTTCTTACCAAGGGCAGGAATTCGTTGCTAAGATCTCTCTCCAATCGGCCACAGTCAGCCTGTAAGCGGCTGCGAACCGCAACAGCAGCATCTTCTCGCCATTCGAACCCACAACGCGAAGTATCATAACGGAGGCCATGTGCTTGGTCGAGGACATGGAGCGGACCTCCGAGACGTCGTTGGCCGAAGCCTACCACGTGGTCGTTCTGCATTTTGATGACCGGATCATTCTAAAGGATTTTTCATCAGAAAAAAGGAGAATTCAAGTCGTTGATAAGGCGAAGGCAGCGCTCCCGACGTTGTTCTCGCAAACGATCTGCGAGCAGAAGCCTTTCAACGCATCTCAAGCTCTTGCCTCACTAATCCTTGACGGTCCTAGTCACCATGGCCACCCAGATGTTCTTCTTTTTCGCGAGTGCTCTCGTTTTGAGCTTTTGGGAACTTTCAAAGGCCTTTCTCACAGCCAAACGGTTGACAACCTGAAGTTTGTCTGAACGAGGTCAATCTTTGAGGTCTTCCCCGTTCTTGAGTCTCTCCACGATTCTGTGAACGGTCATCCGGCTGACGTTGAGCCGCTTGGTGACGTCGGACTTGTTGCAGCCCGCACGCAAGAGAGTAAAGATCTCGATTCTTCCTCACATTCATCTTGACACTCCTGCACACAATGGAAAAAAACGTTTTAATGACCATGCTGGAAAAAGACAACTTTAAGATTATTTGACGGAACTTTTCTATCGCACACGTAAGCCTTCTCGAAAGATAAAAAAATACTGAATGTGACTGAACATTTTTTTAAAAAAACAGTAAGTTTGAGAGTTAAATTAAGTAAGTGTGAGTTAAGGGGAATAAGTGCATGAGAGAACGTATGAGAGTTGAAGGGAGTAAGCGTGAGAGAGAATGTGTGAGAGTTAGAGTATGTGTGGGAGAGAATGTGGGAGATTTTGAAGGAGTGAGATAGAGGCAGCAAGTGTATGAGCTAGAGGGAGTAAGTTTAAGAGTTAGAAGTGTGAGATATAGATTAAGTGAGTAAGAGACTAAGTGTGAGAGGTAGATTAAGTGAGTAAGAGAGTAAGTGTGAGAGGTAGATTAATTGAGTGAGAGACTAAGTGTGAGATATATATTGAGTAAGTGAGATACTATGTATGAGAAGTTACAGTTAGATTGAGTGTGAGCTAGATAATTTCAGAGAGTCGTAGTAAGAGAGTCAGAGTAAACTAGTGAGAGGGTGAAAATGAGAGAGTGAAAATGCAAGATAGTGAAAGTGAGGGACTGGGTGTGAGAGGCTGAGAGAGTGACATTTAGAGACCAAGGGACTGAGGGTGAGAGACTCGGAGAGTGACATCGAAAGACTAAATGACTGAGGGTGAGAGACTCAGAGTGAGAGTGATAGTGCGAGAGCGAGAGAGAGAGAGAGAGAGAGTCATAGTGTATTCGTGTGTTTAATCTTTTGATCGTAGATTTGTTTTAACTATGGATTTGGATAATCTTTATTTAATTATGTGGCTTATCATTGATACTGACGTATCAAAAATTTAATTATATTCAATCCACTGATACCACTTTTATTTATTGACATAATTTTCACTGATATTTAAAAATGATTCCTAAACGCTCGTGTATGATATATATTCTTTAAGTGTAGCTTAAGTTAAAGTTACAGTATATGTTATTGTTTTTTTTTGCCTTTGAAACGATGAGGTCGGTGTTCTTGTTTGTGTTCCCGGAGAAATCCGAAGGCAATCAGTGGGATCTTGAAACCCACTTGAAGAAATTTTGAAGACAAACAATAAATTCGAAGGCAATTTTGAGAAAACCCAGAGGGGAGAGTCCAATCATGTGGGTTGCCTTTAGTGTTGGCGGGCAAAGCGTAAAATAGTGGTCGGATATTCAGGTGATTTTGACTGATGTTTAGTAGGGGCACCTGTAATTTTGAAAAACACGTTCGATTAATTGAGAGTGTGTCGCATGGCACCGATTCTAAAGACCAAGCCTTTACGAACTTAAGATTCAAGTGTTTCCTAGTACATACGAGGGGTGGTCAATAAGTTTTGCGAATCAGTAGGGCAAAACAGAGGAAAGAAGATGGCTGTTTATGGGAATGTTAGGGCAAGTTATGACAAGTCAGGACCTGCAACCGCACGCTCCTGCCTCGTCTATTTAAGAAGCAGTAGCTGATCTCAGATTGTCAGTCACAAATTTTTAAACAATGGAGAAGGTTGAGCACCACGCAGTGATCAAATTTTTGACCAAGAAAGACAAGAATGGTTACAGTGTACACCGACACCGCCCCTTCCTATGCAACCATTGCTCGCTGGAATAGGGAGTTCCAACATGGCCGTGAGTCCCTTTGAAATGACCCCCGTCCAGGACGCCTGTCAGACGTGACCAACGAGGAGAATGTAGCCCATGTGGAGAGGATGATCCTCGAAAATGGACGGTTGAAGGTCGAAGAAATTGAGCGAGAACTTGGAATATCACGCGGAAGTGTTATCAACATCATCCATGACAATTTGGCCATGATCAAGGTCTCTGCCCGTTGGGTCCCTAGAAACCTCACGCCCCATGATCGAATTTAACGTCGTCAAAGTCCACAAGGGCAGAGTTGCACAAGCTGCCCTGCGCGAGTGCGGATTCGAAGACTTTAACCATCCCCCCTACAGTCCAGATCTGGCCATTAGCGACTACTTTTTTCCGCCAGCTCAAGGCTGCCCTGCGTGGACGCCGGTTTGGGAACGATGAAGATGTCCAGCTCGGCGTTCAGGAGTGGATTGAACAGCAGTCGGGAGATTTCTGGTTGTCGGGAATTCGAAGCCTCAGGGAAAAGTGGCGTAAGTGCATTGAATTCGAGGGTAGTCATATTGAAAAATAATAAAAGACTTTTCCTCATATCTCGTTTCCTTATGTCCGAATTGCAAAACTTATTGACCGCCCCTCGTACCGTCTTTCTTAAAAGTCACGATCTATTTTTTAAAACTTTGGGAGTTACAAAAAACTGGTTTATGGCCTAAAATATAAAGTGATTTCTAAATAAGTGCTACAAAGAATTATTCCTATTCATTTGTCTCGATCTGGCAGAGATCAAAGAGATAAGTTGTTTCCTTAGAACACACTTCGCACCTTATGAGGTGGTATTTTCTAAACTGCATTGGTAATTCAATTTCGAAGTTCGGCAACATCGCTAATTTTCCTATCAGTCTATACATGACTTAATGAAAGTCCAGGCAAAACAAATCCAATGGTGTTAAATCGGCTAAACGTGCTGCTCATGGTTGCGTGTTCCTCCACGACCACTACAACGACTGGGAAAGCGCCCGTCAAGATAATCACGTGCAATTATGGCCTAATGTTATGGTGCTCCTTCCTACCGAAAAACAAGTGTGGTAATAGTGCTAGGTATAAGAAGTTGTGGTTCGGGAATTGTCAGGCATGTCACGATGCAACTGTATCCTCTGCGAAGAAGACAGGTACCTATGCCTTTGACTAGTCATACCAAGCCAAACGTTGACTTTCGGTGTTGCTTGTTTCTTTTAATTTTTTTTTCTCATCTGCCCAACTTCGACACTTATGTTTATTAACCTTTTCACATGTGCGGAAAGTCGCTTAATAACACTGATTTACCCCCCAATTTTTTTGCTCGGAGGCAATGATGTCAATAGTTTTTTGTTTTTTTTACCAATTTCGATGTACTAAATTCAATTTCTAAACATTTTTGCTCTATTATTTCTAGTTTTATTGTTTTCACTTATACCATTTTAATTATACTATATATAAATTTAAACTATAATGTGTTTATTTCATCTGTTACCAAGGCATATTACAGAAAGCTTACAGCATAGATACAGAAAATTTATGGAAATAAATGACTTGGATAACACAATACTTACAGATTATAATACAGCAGACAATCAGAAGTGAGTCTTTTGGACGATCTTGTGTACTTTGCCTCTGTGATGTCACCCATATCCTCATGACTAACAACTTCTTGATACAGGCTTGGTAATCTGCTACTATACATAGCAGAATGACTTAAATGATTCCAATACTTCCAGTTGCTTTAAGGTAAGAAGCTCCCTAAATTCCTTAGTCTTCGCACCTCTCGGATCTAAGGGTCCGACGAAGATGCCTTCCTTGTGCTTGGCAGAACTCAGAGCTGAGAATACAGTGCACAAGTTTTGCAACGCAGCGCTATTTTTGTCTATGCCTTTCACGAAATTCTTCATTATGATCAAGCATGATATGAAGAGGAGGAAGAAGCATCTTGTTCATGTCCACCAGAGGATTTTATATGACTAGGTCCCTAGTACCTCTGCTTGTAGTGCTTGGACACGGCCCAACTGTCCCAGAGAGAGAAGGACACAGTACTTTGTGAAGCCCGCTTGTATACCTATAGGGGGCCTAAAATCCTTGAGGTCTCCACAGAGCCTCCGCTAGTATTGGTTGCAATTGACAGCTTCCAAAAGGAGTTCTATATTGTCATACGACTACTTAAGATGAACTGAGTGTGCAATGAGAATGCTGAGGGAGTTTATTCCTATTGTGTCGGAGCACAGCTTTCTGACCTCGCATGGAACAGTCTATGAAAAGACGCCAATCTGAAGGATTGTATAGGAAACCCAGGAAAGTAAACAAGCCAGATACATTTGTGCAGTAGCACAACTTGTTTTCCATGTCAAAAAATGAAGTGAAGTCCTTGTTCCGTGTCCTGAAACTGGTCATCCTTACATCTGCCTTGACCAAGTTCCACTGCTTAAGCCGGGAGGCCAGGAGCTCTGCCTGCTGCTTAGATAAATAGAAATAACGGGCAAGGTCATTCAGGCCTTGTTACAGGAAACCTGAACATGCTATATCTTTTTTTCCAAATCACAACGTAGATTTCTGTGGCTTGATGTGTATGGATTTTCCAACATTTTTGGCGCTCCAAGAGTATAATTGGGGATCCTCTTCAAATTATTCTCGAACCAATTCGATTCTTTCCTCAGATTTCCTTGGGCCTATATTCCCATCGTCATCCTGCACAGATCCGATTCTCCAAAATTTCGCGAGGGAGTGAAAGCCCGAAGGTGGTGGCTCTCTAAACTATAGAGAAAGCCCGAAGATAAAAGCTCTTCAGACTGTAAAGAAGTCTGGTATGGTCAATCCTGACAAAAAGTCTATAGTAGATGTTCATAGCAAAATGTATGTGGGTATGGATCATGGGAAGGTAGCCAAAATGTAAGAGCCCCTTGATCGAAATATCTTCTAAGTGTGACTAATGACTTCTTTTAAATTTGGTTTCCTTCCGACGGAGGAGGATGGTGGTCGACGGGTGAAGTTTCAAGGTTCAATCAGACTGGATTTAGAGACAAAGACGATAGTTTCAGAATTCTGGTTTTCTTATCATATTCTAGTACTTTAAATGTGCAAGGAACTTTAAGACTCCGAGTGGAATAATATTATAATTGACCAATTACTCTAACGTATTCCTTTCATCGGCCATTGGACATTGACGCGTTCTCTCTTGCCTTTACTTCAAGAGAAAGATAAATTTTTCTAATTTTATTTTATTTTCTATATGATTGAGTCTATGTTATACAAACAACAAGGTTTGCTGACCAAAGGTCGCGTGCTCTCACTTATTCTGATTTATGATCTTACGACCTTCAAAACTTTCAATAATTCCAGAGGTCTGCTGACCAAAGGTCGTGTGTTCTCACTTATTCTGATTTATGACCTTACGACCTTCAAGGTCCTTGGGAGGACCTTGGGGATTATATTATTCGAAATAGAATGTAAAACAACATAAGAGTTTCAAATTTCGTTAGAAACGGCCGAACAGTTATGCTATTATAGCCAAAACAAAATAATTCTCAGGCTAACTTTGGGATGACTTTTGCAATTATATCATTCGAAAGGGAATGGAAAAAAACATAAGGGTTTCAAATTTCGTTAGAAACGGCCGAACAGTTATAATGTTATAGCCAAAACAAAATAAAGCTCTGGCTAACCTTGGGGTGACTTTTGTAATTAAATCATTCGAAAGGGAATGTAAAACAACATAAGGGTTTCAAATTTTGTTAGAATCGGTCGTATAGTTATGATGTTATTACCAAAAAAAAAAGAAGCTAAACGGGTCCGACCGACATAGGGAGATATAGAGTCGTCTGCGAATAGAATTGCACGTGACTATAAAATCTTCAAGTTCTATAATCCATAAATACATACGAGTATATCCAATTCTTAGTCGACTATAACCCTAACAAATATTGAAAAACATAAAAGTTAACTGCAATATATTTTGTTTGAAGACAGAAGAGTTTTGGGGGCCTGCACCATTTACCCAAGAGTGATCAATTCTAACAAACAAGGAAGGAAATAGTTAAAAGGACTCTCTCTCAGTGAAGATCTCGATTTTAAGGTGAGATCAGCACCATGATTTGGTAGAGCGTATGCTAGCCACCCAAGGTATGGCCATAATCGGGATCTCTCGAGAATATCATACCTGATGTGGCTTAACTTCGCACAGGTGCGAAAAAGATGTTTTACTTGTTCTGGCATGTTGCTATGTAAAGATAGATTACAACATGGAAAGAAGGGCGATATATTGCCTTCACTTGCGATTTTTTGTTCGTACTTTCAGTACCTCTAGTCTTTTAACGAACTTATTTCTGTTGGTTTATTATAAGCCTCCCTCGATCGTAATATTTAAGATTGATGAGTCATTTTCAATGTTTTGGCTATTGCTAATCGTTTCACTTTTCCTCTTTCTTTTTGAATCATTCCCTTTTTCATCCTTATCTTTCTATACTTGATAAGAAGACCTTGGTAAATTAAACTACGCTCATTTATTTCCTCTTTTATAGAGACTAAGAAGGTTATATAATGTTAAACTCCAGCTTTATAAGTCAAAGAGGGCAAGTTAAAGGATAAGAGAATACAGAGCAGATAAAGCAATTTAGTAATTGCCTTAATAGCATAATTCTGTCCATCTACGTCATACGATAACTAGATGGTAAAAAAAATATCATGGAAACCAATGTTTTACAAAACCTGTGGGGGTAAACTTACGTGCTTATGCAAATCCCCTCCCCAAGAAAAAAAAACAACAACCCAACAAACAAACAAACAATATGCGCACTTTGTCCTGGCAATTATTTCTGATTAAAATAAAAATATAAAAATCTGTTAATTAGCTTAATTTTTAGAGCAACAAAACTTAATCTTTGTCCCCCCAAAAGGCAAACGGCTGTTCGCTTAACATTTAAAGATAATAAAAATAAATTTTAGAGTAAATTTACTCTAAGCTTCTTCGTTAACGCAAAAAGGTCTAAATACTATCTAGGTTGAAAAATCTTTGCTTGTAAATCGCACACCATCATGGTAAATATTTATTTTCCATATGAGATTGGTTCTTGTGGTCATTTATCCTCCTATAGAGGGTCACTAGCCACCTTTAGTGAGGTAATCACGAATGGAAAGATCATCAATTTAATATTGATTTGTGAATTTAATACTGATACCAGGAAGGGAGGATTTTAGTATTAGTTTGGGGATTTCGTAGATAAATGGGTACTTCACGTTGGTGATGCCATTCCAGACAGGGACATTTCTCGTTGGTGATGCCATTCCACACAGGGACATTTCACGTTGATGATGCCATTCCACACCACGACATTTCACGTTGTTGAGGCCATTCCACACAGGGACATTTCACGTTGGTGAGGCCATTCTACACAGGGACATTTCACGTTGGTGAGGCCATTCCATACAGGGACATTTTACGTTGGTGATACCATTCCACACACGGAAATTTCTCATTGGTGATGCCATTCCACACAGGGACCTTTCACGTTGATGCTGCCATCTCACACAGGGACATTTCACGCTGGTGATGCCATTCTACACAGGAACATTTCACGTTGATGATGCCATCCCACACAGGGACATTTCACGTTGGTTATGTCATTCCACACAAGAACATTTCACGTTGTTGATACCATTCTACACAGGGACGTTTCACGTTGGTAAGGCCATTCCACACGGGGAAATTTTACGTTGGTGATGTCATTCCACACAGGGACATTTCACGTTGGTGATGCTATTCCACACAGGAAAATTTCACGTTGGTGAGGCTATTCTATACAGGGACATTTTACGTTGCTGACGCCATTCCACACGGGGACATTTCACGTTGGTAAGGCCATTCCACACAGGGACATTTCTCGTTGGTGATGCCATTCCACACAGGGACATTTCTCGTTGGTGATGCCATTCCACACAGGGACATTTCACGTTGATGATGCCATTCCACACCACGACATTTCACGTTGTTGAGGCCATTCCACACAGGGACATTTCACGTTGGTGATGTTATTCTACACAGGGACATTTCACGTTGGTGAGGCCATTCCATACAGGGACATTTTACGTTGGTGATACCATTCCACACACGGACATTTCTCATTGGTGATGCCATTCCACACAGGGACTTTTCACGTTGATGCTGCCATCTCACACATGGACATTTCACGCTGGTGATGCCATTCTACACAGGAAAATTTCACGTTGATGATGCTATCCCACACAGGGACATTTCACGTTGGTTATGTCATTCCACACAAGAACATTTCACGTTGTTGATACCATTCTACACAGGGACGTTTCACGTTGGTGAGGCCATTCCACACGGGGAAATTTTACGTTGGTGATGTCATTCCACACAGGGACATTTCACGTTGGTGATGCTATTCCACACAGGAAAATTTCACGTTGGTGAGGCTATTCTATACAGGGACATTTTACGTTGCTGACGCCATTCCACACGGGGACATTTCACGTTGGTAAGGCCATTCCACACAGGGACATTTCTCGTTGGTGATACCATTCCACACAGGGACATTTCTCGTTGGTGATGCCATTCCACACAGGGACATTTCACGTTGGTGATGTCATTCTACACCGGATCATTTCACGTTGGTGATGCCATTCCACACAGGGACATTTCACGTTGGTGATGCCATTCTACACAGGGAATATTTTTTTGCCAAGATCTACATATCGCGGCTCCAAGAGATTTTCTTACTTTGAAAACAGTCTGTCAAGCCGAAGTATGGAATCATATATGATAACAACACAGAGCTAAATTTAAAACTATACATGATTACTCTAGAACTCTTGAAGAAATACATAATGTAAAACTTCTCTAGAGATTTATGAGCAAAGACTTAGTTTTGGAACTTGGTAGGTCATCGTTTCAAAAATAAAAATACTCTTATATCTCAACAATTGACGGTGAATCCAGTCTTATTAGAATTCTGAGTCGATTATCTTTAAATTCAAAGCGATATTTGACAACCACAACTTCAAGCAAAAATCTAAATGCTTTGATGAGATTGTTAAGAAATATTAAAATTTTGCCCCGAAGAAAAACAACGAGTTAGTATTGCGAACGCATTACAATCTATGAGAATGATAATGAACAATCTTATCATTTAAAAATTTGGTTCCTATATGGTGCATGCTTTTAATGGCAAACATTTTTGCGTTTTAGATCTCAACCATATCCCTATTTCCAGTGAGATCATAACGGGAGCTTAGGCCCGTTGTGAAGAACAAATTAGGTAACCTGAATTGTTCTTTCAATTATCGTCCGCTAATGATTTATTATTAACTTAAATTATATCAATATTGTATCTTACCAGTATTGAAAAATTATTATATAAAAATTGGCAGCAATTAGCTTGGGTTTAGAAAGGAAACTTTTATTACAACGACTTTTATGTCGAGGAAATAAATTCTATATCGATACAACTTGTATGGTTCTAAGATTTATGGTTGTATTTTAGATCCTAATAAGGTTATTGACCATGTAAATCATGTGTTGTTAATTGAATTTTAATAAAAAAACAAAGTCCCTCTAACTTAATTTGTATCTATAAAATTATGGTCATGAATCAGTATGTTTTTGTGTCAAGTTCAGTGGAGGTAAATCGTCATTCTGGAGAGTAGGTAATAGAGTAGTTATACACGGACTGTATAATCTGTCCCTACCCTCTCACTTGTATTTTAACGATGTGCTGGAAACATTCATGTTGTCTAGACTTGGCTGTCGCTTGAGCATCTACTGCTATAATATCCTTAAGTATGTTGACGATATTGTCTTTCTTTCCACATCTTCACATGCATTTCAAGACCATATAGATATAGCTACATTGTCATTGGAATTTGGTCTGAAAGCAATACATACCAACTTAAAAACGCGTAGAATCGCTAAAAGTTTACTCTGAACAATTTAAAGATAAAGGTGTAAATCAGGTAAAATTTCTATGAGTTAACTTTGTATTATGTGGTAATTTCACTGCTTAAAGCGTAAGTTCGGTTAGGTGAATAAATATGATTTGACTCACATTTTTAAAACAGTGTCTCTCATTTCTCTTATTTTTGGACTAAACTGACGGGGTGCTCTAATGATTTCACTCTTTGTCTTCACAGTTACATCATGCTATAAAGCGTATATTCAATTTATGTCCAAGAGAAAGTAACCATTATGTTTCTCTCTATGATTTTTGGCAACCTTTATCCATTCTATCAATAAATCTATTTTAGGGTTCTTATCCATAACTTATAATACACAACGCATTTCCTAAGCCCAATTAAGAGCTAAGTGAAAGATCACTCTAAGGTTCCAGATGACACGAAAATAATGCAAAGAAATATTATAACGTGGATGACCTCTTCGGTAATGGGGACGCTATGTTTGCGAAGACGCATTTTGCAAAAGCATGGAACGACGCCCTTTGTTAAATAGGATATTCTTGTATTGCGGTAAATTATATTTTTATATAATTTCTTGAGTATATTCTTATTTTTTATAAAATAAAACTATTTAATTTCTTTTACGAAATACAAATATGCTCTCTAACAATCTGCCTATTATATATGTCTACCTACCTATATGTCTATATGTTTGTTTATCTAACGACCTATATTTTTCATCTGTTTATCTAACTCCTTACCTACCTGATTAAGTCGCTCTCTGTTTATCTATCTAGCTATCAATACGACTATTTATCTTCCTATATATCCATCTATTTTCCAATCTAATTACCTACCTATCTGCCTACTATCCGGTTATCTATCTACTTACCTATACACTTACCCATCCGACAATTTATCTACCTATGTATCGACATACCTTGTCCTTTACTTATTATCAATTCACATAATGATGAGTTCAAGCAGGAACCATGATTGAGGCAGTGGATGCCATGTCCATTAATGGAAAATGGGTGTCAGAAACACCCATTAATACTTCAACTCGTGGTCGACTGAAAATAGAAACATGTATCTGACGCGGAAAGGGAGAAGAAGCAGAAACAGAACTTCGCTGAAGTCATCGTCAGTCTGGTAGAGCCAAATTCGATATCAGTATAGGGCCAGAGAGGGTTAGGTAAAGTGCCAACTCACGGGAGCGGATTGACAGAGTGTGAAATCTTGTTTGTTGCCATCGAAAGTGAAGAGAATCCAGCCAACTACTTGCATGTCCCCCTCCCCCTTTGTTGGAGTCAAATCTGCGCGTATCTGCTCAGTCGCTGTTTTCGAAGAGGTTTCGGAAATTCAGTTTTCCAGTTTTGCTATAAATTTAGAAAATCCTGTTTTTTTCTTGGATCTGGGTTTTAGGCCAAATGTATTTGTCTGCACCCTTATGGTATTTGTTCCTTTTCATTTTCGATTATTTAGGCTCATCGTTCCTAAAATTCACCTTTTCGTTCATGTATGTATGACCTGTTCCAATCTATTTTAGTATTGGCACTCTTAAGCTTATTTATTACTCTATTTATTTCATTTTACTAATCTCTTCTCGTTCCTAAAATTCTCCTTTTCGTTCATCTATGTATGGTCTCTTCCAATCTTCCTTCATGTAGTAAAGATACTCTCGTTGATTGCATCTGCTTGTTTTCTTTATTTAATTTAATATGACTCTCGTCTCTTTGGAGGATATGGGGGTTTGTGTCGGGGAGGGGTAGTTAAATTTTAGTCGTTATGAGGGGGATTCATTTTCTTAAGAAAAAAGAGCCTATAATGTTGTCGTGAGGTAACTACAACTTCCCACGGTGGCGGGAGAGTGATTCACGGGAACATATTTGCTCTAATACTACAGAGTGTTAAGCCGCTGGAACTTGGCATAAACAAAAATGGTTATGAAGTAAATAGAAGTAAATTGAAGATGATAAATTTTTGGATAAATATTTTTAGAAATTTGGGATCGGAAGAATGTGCTGATGGTCCATTTGGTAAAAAGAAATTTAAGCTTAGGGTCAAAGTCTGCTTCTTTATTGCCTGATGCATGGATACACTACTTTGATGATCTTTCTCACTTTGCGAAATTGAAACATTATGGGAAGAGGGGCTGCCAATCCTCCGAGATCAATTTGGGGAAGAAGTCGAGCTGATTCCCGATCGCAGAAAGCAAAATGGGGTCATTTATTTCTTTACTGCTCTACCCCCCCCCCCCTCCCTCCGCCTCCCATGAAAGTGGAGTTAAATGGCTGCTGGAAAAGAGAACGAGTCTGGGAAGGAAAGGGAAGAAAATGTAAAAAAAAAAGTACAAAATTTTAATGACCCGGATTTTAACCGAAGCTAATTAAGACCTGATGATATTATTAGGATGGTGCAGCCGAAATATCTTAAAATAGCATCAACATTTTTATAATCCTCCTGAATTCAAAAGATCTCTAAGAACTATTTACTAGGTCAATTTGTCATGCTAAATTTGTTCAAGGACACGCCACTATGAGTGGTAATCTTTATTTATGTAACCCCTAAAGATTTGTAATAAGGTTTGACGCTTCCGATAGTACCATCTTTCATGGCAGTGGGGCGCTGGAGGGAACTCAAATATATTCATTCCTCTCTCAAGTTAATGATGTACAAATCAAACTGAGAATTTACCTAGTCGAGTGAGTACGTGAAAAAGAAAAGAAAGTTTACCTACGCGAGTTACTAAGCCAAGAATTGAGCATAGAAAAAGTGTAAATGGTGTACAGATGAAGTGGGCGTGTCGGTACAGTCCGCTTCTTCTGCGAACGCCTTGTTTATGTACATATATTGTTTAATTCTTGGCGCCATTGGGTGCGGGTTGGACCCGGTAGTCCAGGCAGGTAAACTTCATTTGTGTACACAACCTATAAGGGTAAATTCCAGGTCCTATTCTTCTAATTTCTTCAAGAATTCAGAAATTTAGAATTATCCATTTAAAAATTCAGGATGGAATTGGAACAGCCGAATGTATATAAAAATCTTCCTGCAATGTATCGGTCTTAGTTACAAAGCGAAGGCAGTTTAAGGAGAGTTGCGAGTGCACATCTCTAACACTCCAAGTGTTTCTCCTTTTTATTACTCTAGATAGGTGCTTTCAAACCAATTTATTTGACCCCAACTTCACCAATTTTTGGGTTCTACAAATCAGTTCACAAACTGGGTTCAAACCTCGAAATGCAAATCGTTCCAGCGATGATTATTCGAGCCCTTTTCTTCTTTTTGACTATCTTTCCATCGGATTCCACGAATATTCTGTTCACTCACCAAATTATTGACTAACGATAGGTGAAGAGAGTTATGAGCCCCTCAGTCTTCACCATCACGAATTGACTAATTGGAGTATTAAAATTCTACAAATTTTTATTTTCCATAAATTTAAAACTTTCTATTCAGAATTTTACAAGACTATCAATGTTGGTTGGTTTAGGTTTTATTTTTGAAAAAAATAAACTTGAAATAAATAAATCTCTTCATTCAAAAGTATCAATACAGTTTTATATATATATATATATATATATATATATATATATATATATATATATATATATATATATATATATATTAATATATATATATATATATATTAATATATATATATATATTAATATATATATATATATATATATATATATATATATATATATATATATATATATATTAATATATATATATATTAATATATATATATATATATATATATATATATATATATATATATATCATCACTAACTATAATTTAAGAAGGGAATTTTTTTTGAGTATATGAATAATTTAATCTTAGTTTGGTTATGACTTATGTTTTAAATCGAAGTTATTTCTAATAATTCTTTTATAATATCAAAAAACAAAATGGTGAAGATCAGAAATAAATATAAGTATCAAAATTTTGTTAATTTTTTAAAACCCAAAGAATTACAAATGGTGAAGTTTAGAAAATTTATTTTTATATATCTTCTTCTCTATAACTATATTTTAGCAACGTGATATTTTGAAAGGGGGGAAATTTAGTTTAGAGTTCCTTTTTAAAATTATTATAATTGGCGAAGTTCAGAAAATTTATGAAAATTTAACCATGGCTGCTTTTTTTAGATTTTAAATTTTAATCTTAGTAGCGAAGCGCAAGCTCCACCCATATGGGGAAGTGGCGAAGCCATTGACTTATATATATATATATATATATATATATATATATATATATATATATATATATATATATATGCGGTTAAGGTAATGGCATAATTAGACAACTGCTCTGCTTCAGGTCCAGCAGGTGATCCTATCCTCCTTGAACTGGAAGACAACACTTAGGGATGACCCATCCATCAGCCCCAAAAAGCTGATTTCAAAGACACGCCTTTATGTCGTCTCGTTTACCGTCACAGAAAACTGTTATTATTAATATATTAACAGCGTTGACTGAGCCAAAACGCTCGAAAGATGGAAAAATATCCAAGACAAATTGGTGCGGTTAAGGTAATGGCATAATTAGACAACTGCTCTGCTCCAGGTCCAGTAGGTGATCCTATCCTCCTTGAACTGGAAGACAACACTTAGGGATGACCCATCCATCAGCCCAAAATTATGCCATTACCTTAACCGCACCAATTTGTCTTGGATATTTTTCGATATTTTTCCATATATATATATATATATATATATATATATATATATATATATATATATATATACATAATATATATATATATATATATATATATATATATATATATATATATATATATATGTATGTATATATATATATATATATATATATATATATATATATATATATATATATATATATATATATACATAAATATATATATATATATATATATATATATATATATATATATATATATATACGTATATATATATATATATATGTATATATATATATATATATATATATATATATATATGTATATATATATATATATATATTTATGTATATATATATATATATATATATATATATATATATATATATATATATATATATATTTATGTATATATTTATGTATATATATATATATATATATATATATATATATATATATATATATATATATATATATATATATATATATATATATAGACAGAGAGAGAGAGAGATATGCGTGCATAAGTATAGGCAACGTCATACACGAAGTCTAATGTAGGGCCCCATTTGTCTATTCATTGAGTTTGAATGCCTTTTCCGGTTTGATATTCTAGTAAGAACATTTTGCTTCGAGAATGATCTATTTAAATTATTTAGCAGTGAAGATTATAGTGCAAAAACGCTTGTTTCGTTTACGAGTCAATAGTATATATTCCTGTGAAAAATTATAGGCAACATCGATAGCTTTTGTGTTTTATTGAATACATAGGCATTTTTAAACCTTTTTAAAACTCTACTAGAGTAAAATAGAACATTCGGCAATTTTCGGACCAGATTTGCGATTCGTTGTTACGATGAAGGCTGCTGAGCATTCAGAATCTGCAAGAAACCATATTGTTAAACTGCGCAAGGTCAGTCGTGGATATGAAAAAGTAAGCGCTATTGTTACCCTACAATTTTTGCTGCATGGCTCATTAATATGAAGAAATATTTCTCCAAAAAATTAAATGTAAAGAAGCTTTTTATTTAACAGAAAACGAGAGGGTTACTCAGTCGTATGGTTAGGGCTCCTGAAGAGGGTTGAATAACTCCAGGAGAGTTTTGGGGCGGATTAGGGAATTCTTATTATTAACCCTTACCTAACCGCATTGACCTGAACGGAATTGTTCAATTATCCAAAAAATTAGATGGAGAAGAACCGCGGGAACATTGTTCTTCCTGTTTTCTGTCTATAGAAATGGATGGTTGCTCCATCCTATGGGTGGTTTTCCTGAAGAGGGTTGAGGAAATCCAGGAAACTTTTCTAGCTGATTAAGGAATTCTTATCATTTGAACGTTATTGTTCAATTATCAGTATATATATATATATATATATATATATATATATATATATATATATTTATATATATATATATATATATAATATTGAGGATAAATCCCAGAGCCACGAGAAACGGATGTAGCATCTTTTAATTTTTCACTACATTTCGAAAACTACAAGTTTTCATCTTCAGGCTAGAATAAGTTTACAAAGTTAATATGTATAAAGAAAACTTGAAAAGGCCAACAAGACATTATTTTAAAGGTGACCAATTACATAATATCAGTAGAAAGTACTACAAGTTAAATTAAATATGACTTGGCAACAGTTAAATTTGCTTTAAGACTGACTCAAAAATTAGTTCATAAATTTAAGGATTATTCCATAAATTAGTTACAAACTATAAGAGAAATTGACCTAGCATTATTTAAAGATAATAAATTTAAACTTTTTTTCTAATTTTGTAAAGACTGTAAGAGTTAAAAACATTTAATATAAAAACGGAAAATTTGGGTACTTACTAAAGCGGATCCATCCTAGAGAGTGAATGGTAGGTTTAACAAGGGGCTAGTATATATAGGTTACATTGACGCTTGGTTTATTAAAAGGCAAACCAACTAACAAACTGTAGTTAAAATTAGTTAATTAATAATGATATTGCACCTAAATCTTCATTGAGTGTAGGTTTGTAGTGTTTTATATATAGAGATTCGAGGGTTCTTAGGCAATGTTTGTTGTTGTTAAAGGCTAATACTTTAAAATTCTCAATAGAAATGTTAGTTTTACAGCTTATGGTGTGTTCCCTAATAGACGACTTTTCCTTTCTATTTAATATTTTGCTTGTGCGCCAACTAATTCCCATATGAGCAGAGAACCTAGCTCCAAGAGACCTAACAGTGCTACCAATGTAAGAGGCTCCAGTACAACTGGGACATTTAATTAAATAGACATTATCACTGCGGAACTCCAAAGAGATAGGATCTTTACTGTTAAAGAAACTTCCTATCGATAGTTTGTTTATAAAAACTATATATATATATATATATATATATATATATATATATATATATATATATATATATATATATATATATATATATCCTGAAGATCAAAACTTGCATTTTTCCGAACAACATTTCTAAAAAAAATTTTCCTCTTCTGGTTAAAAAGACAAAGTAAATAAATAGATACACGAGTATAAAAAATACCAATGAAACAAGTAATGTTCAAAATACCAAAATTGTTTTTAAAAAATATTAGCTAGGAAAAACGTATGAAATATGAATTTCAGATTAAATCTTAATGAAAAATGGAATAATAGTTTTGAAGCTTAAATGTAATATCAACAAGATTAATAAATGAGATTTAAATTTGTTTTCAAAAAATAAAAATAGACGCCCCAAAAAACTGTTACAGAATAAAAGGAATTAGAAAAAAACTAAAAAAGGATAGTGTTAATAGTTACTAAAGTGAAACATCTTAGAAAGTGAATGGTGAATTGAAATTCAGGTACAGGGTTTTCACCTCAACATTTAATGTAGGCTTTACTGTAAAGCTCCTGATATATATATATATATATATATATATATATATATATATATATATATATATATATATATATGAAAAGCAGATCCCAATAACACCCATAGGAAATAAAGAAATATGATACACAAGCAATTTCATCTTTTTGTATAAGATCAGACAAGGATTATACCTAAATTAAGAAAGAAGGAAGAGAGAGAGAGAGAGAGAGAGAGAGAGAGAAGAGAGTGACAGATTAAAATAGAATAAAATAATATTACTTCTTTTATTCTTTAAAAAAAGTGAAACAATATGTTCTCTCTTCAAGCCCTACGCTCGTCGCTCGCGAATTAGGAAAAAGTTGAAATCGCCTCTGTATCATATATTCGTAGTTCCAATGGGTTAATATATATATATATATATATATATATATATATATATATATATATATATATATATATATATATATATATATATATATATATATATATATATATATATATATATATATATATATATATATATATATATATATATATATATATATATATATATAAGCTTATTGTTTTTTGTTGTCTCCATGCCAAATGTATTTCGATTTCCGTTAATTCAAACTTTAAAAGTGACGTTGTCAATATTGAATTTAGGACTCGCCTCTCGTTAAATACATTTTTTTAGCTTTCAATAGATGAATGTTTTTTGGATCCAATATTGGCAGCTTCTCTGTATCTCTTTCCCTCAACTTTCGCCCTCAAAATTTCGCTGTTATTTCTCAACTCGTTTTTATAACTTATTACTCACAATTTTCCAAAATTCCTCAAACCCCACAACTCTCCTGAGTTTATGGTCCGTGTCGTCATAGTTGTCTCAAAATGCTTTCATTTTGGTAGCACTGAGATATGAAAGAGACTCTAGGCCCCCCAAAACTTCTACGATTTAACTATGGTGAAATATCCTCAAATTTTGCTAAGAACCTCCTCTTAGTTTCGTCACTAACTGCGAGTTTCGTTATCTCTTCGTTTTACTCACATATGGGAATATTGGAAAATGCCTTAGATAATTCTCCAGTCATTATTATATTAGAGGATTCTTTTTCATGTATAGAAAATCAATTAATCAATAGTTAATGAATACTTCGAGATAGTCAATGGGTGAATATCCACAAATCCAAAACTAAATATTCTAAAAAAAGATTGGTAAAGCCTATAGAGTTGTTTACGCAAAAAAATGCTCCGCAAAAGACATCTAAGAAAAGATACATTGAGAAACTAAAGGAAATTTTTTACTCAATAGAGAAAAAAACCTGTGTGAAGAGATAGAAAAGGAAAGGTGGAAATGTGAAGAAAACAACTATTGATAGAGTAAATGGCTTGGCCGCTGCAGTAACAACTTCATGAATCCTAAAAGATGGGAAGGGGTGATGTATTCTAAACTAACACGAAGCAGTAAATAATTGAGTTTGATATCCAAGTTTAATGATAAAGACAAAATTCTTGTAGAGTGGAATCAGTTGAATATATTGAAAAAATCTGTTCGATACCAAGAAATAATATTTTATAAATGACGAGCACTTCACTGGTCTTAATTCAACGTGGTAACTCTAAGGTTACATAGAGAGGTTACTCAATGATTAGTATTAGGTTGTTTGAAATGAAATGCTGTTTTCTGAATGGTGAATATTTAGTCAAAATATGATTCATTTGCATCGATAACTGATGCCAAAGATTCGCTAATGATGCATAATATTAATGTTTAATAACTTTATTTGTTTAAGTCCTTTGCTCATTTTAAGCTCTAAATGCTATAACATTTAGCAAAGATATGCTTTTGATTGATAACAAGTTTGCGGATATTGGAAGATAATCAGAAAAGAAAAATAGAGACCAATATATACAGTGAGTTTTAGGAAACTAGTTATATATATATATATATATATATATATATATATTTTTTTTTAAATGCAAAATAAAGGGCCATTGGAAGACAAAGATCAAGGCAAGGAAAGCGAAGGACGGCTCATTGAAGGCAACCCTTAGTGCGAATACAAAAATAACGCCAATGGGAAAAATAAAATATCCTGACCAGAATATTTTAAAATTTTTGGTCCGAACAACGAGGCCTTTGTGGAATTCTCACCGATTATTCCTTCGCATGCCTAAAATATTAGATCATGAAGAAGAAGAAGAAGAAGTGGAAATTTAAGCATGGAAAAGGAGGGGATGCAACGAAGCTAGATATACCTGATCACGACAATCTACTGAAATAATAAATAATAGCAGAACTTGTCCACTTTAACTGTAAGCCGAATGATGATTTATATAGTAATTAAAATCATCACGAATATTTTAAGCTAAATGGGATATCTAACAGAGATAAACTTACTAAACGGGTAAAAAACAGATTAGGGTAAATAAAAAGAAAATAGTGCAAAAGAAAGAGACTTAAATCCAGAAGTAACAAGTTAATTGCCCAAAACGGTTTGAACGCCTAGCATAACAAAACATAAATAATACAGATAAATACATCACCATTAAAGAAATGAGTGATACTCACGCATAACACCATTCTACTTGAATAAATGGAAACTACAATTCTTTCCAATAGATAGAGATAAGATTGATCTCCAAGTAAATTGTGAACACTTTGCAAATCTCTACCTTCCTTCAAATTTTAATCTGCTAATTTTCTCTTAAATTATTCCCACGTGTAACTTATAAAAGATACCCGAGATAGGGTTCACAAAGCTGTAGTATATATTAAGTGACATTAGCTGCACACACCATATTTTAGATTGCAGGTTAAAGCTGTAGGGCCAATGACTGCTTAGGTCACATTTTAAGTGTTCTACTTTACTTCTAGCTATTATATCCTGAACTTTAGTTCTTCCGCTCTCTGTCACTCCTACGCTCTAAGGGATTGGAGGGCATTATAAGACTGCCAGGCTTTCGCCCCACTTCGCTCTACACCTTGGTCATCCTGATGAGTGCCAGGATGGGAGCTGGGATCGGCTGATATCTGTTACTCATTTTAATACACTATGGTTAGTTAAAATTCATCTTGAGAGAAGAAGAAATTCATAAAAAAGGTAAGGAATGTGAAAAGGAACTAGAAGTTTGTGACCACTGGCGTTAACTTTTAACTTCTATACCTCTTTCACTCTGTCTCTCCCATTTTTTCATATTCACTTTCTTCAAATAGCTGTCTTAAGGAGACTTATACAATAGATTATTACAAGGGATGTCATACCACATATGTTGGCCTAAGCTCTACTATCTCCAGCTTCGCTGCACTGGTGTTCACCTATGTGAGAGCTACCACACGTAGCCTCGTTCTCACAATGTTTATCTCTATATGGTCAGCAATGCAAGGCTTCTGCATCGTTCTTTCTGTCTTTAAATGGTTTTTGAAAAGCAGAAAATAAATATGACGAAAGCCCTGTGGTGCTCTTTCTTTATATGTGACATGGATAATGAGTCTTTAAATGTTGAGAGAGTAAGAAAATATGGTATAAAAACCCCTTGGAGGTTCCTAGCTTAGGAAGATACTGGGTTTGATAGGGTAATGTTGTGGCTGGAATTGAGTCACTGTGCTCGGTAGCTTAACGGGAGAGCATCTAACCGTCAATCTGCAGACACGGGTTAGAGTCCCGGCCAGGTTTATCCAAAATTTCCTTCCCTGACGTTATTTGTATCTTATCAGTATGGATTGCCTTTCTTGTGCCGTCCTTTGCTCTCTTTGATCCTTGTGTTCTTCGAATGTCCCTTTCTCTTGTTTTTAAAAAATCCTGTTCCTTGTCTCAATCTTTCATGAACGCGAAATAATAATGAAATGAATCCAGCAAACTGCAAAAAACAGAAAAACAGTAATTTTTGCGAATTAGGAAACCAGGCAATGGCTTCTCCACTCCCCTCTAGGGGGAGGGGGAGCTTGCGCTTCGCTACTAAGATTAAAATTTAAAATCTAAGAAAAAGCAGCTATGGCTAAATTTTTATAAATTTTCTGAACTTCGCCAATTATAATAATTTTAAAAAAGTAACTCTAAACTAAATCTCCCTCCCTTTCAAAATATTACATTGCTAAAATATAGAGGTATAGAGAAGATATATAAAAATAAATTTTTTGAACTTCACCATTTAAAAGAAAAAATTACAAAATTTCGATACCTATATTTATTTCTGAACTTCACCATTTTGTTTTTTGATATTATAAAAGAATTATTAGAAATAACTTTGATAAAAAACATAAGTCATAACCAAACTAAGATTAAATTATTCAAATACTCAAAAAATCCCCTTCTTTAATTATAGAGTTAGTGATGATGATGAAGTGATAACATTTCAGAAGAAAAATTATCTTGTTTTTCTATTTCTTGCGGTTTGCTGGATTCATTTCATCATTCTTTCGCGTTCATGAAAGATCTTTACATTGTATATTCGCCACTTGTTTACCTGAACTCTCCTTTGTTCTTTGAATTCCCTATTAATTTCTCTTTCTTTCATAATCCCGATCAACCTTGCGAAGTGTACCTTAAAAGCTTATTTATTCTACCGGCGGGGGTGAGAAGTGGGTTCATTCCCCGCCCTCCTCTCCAAAAAAAAGGACAAAAAAGACCAAAAAGACGAAGAAGACTCGGGGCTCCTCTCCATTCGGGGGCTACGGGGACGGATGGGTCTGCTGCCACTTAAGCAAGCGACCAAGCCAAGATCGGCACATCCGACCCTCTGCTCCCCCGGGTACGGAGCTCCTGACGATGACAAAGACCAAAAGTGCAGAGGGCAGAGCCTCGATGACATCGGGGCCCCTCATTCAGAGGTTACCTGGCGTTTTTGAGCCCACTGACTTCAAACGATTCCTCGTTATTCGCTCCACTGATGGCACCATGTAGTCCAAGGGCAACATGATCCATCAGAGGAGAGGATTAGCTAGTGCAATTGGTGGAGAGCCCAAGGGACCCGTTTCTCGGACGGGAGCCTTCTGGCAAATGCGGCGAATCCCGCCGAGGCGGCCAAGATAAGTGCTCTTCGGACACTTCATGGCACCCCGGTGAGTGTGACGCCGCACTCTACCATGAACTTTGTGAAAGGAGTAGTTTATGCGAGGGAACTCGTTGACTACTCCATTGAGGACATCACTCTAGAGATGGCCGACCATGGGGCGGTCAAGGTCGAACTTGTGATGAGAAAACAGGAAGGGGCCTCGAGACCCACCCCTACACTCTTCGTCACGTTCGACTGTGACAAGCTCCCTGAGTCGGTGCGTGCCGGTTGGTACCGCTACCGCGTGAAGGCATTCGTGCCACTGCCGTGGCGGTGCTATTACTGTCACCGCTTCGGCCATACGAATCGCTCATGTAGACGTGCAAAGTCAGGGTCACCCGAAGTATGTGTAAATTGCTCCAAGGTCGCACACGATAAGTCCAAATCGTGTGTGGCCATGTGTGTCAATTGCGGAGAGCCGCACCCTGCTTCTTCGAAGCAATGTGGTGCTTATCTCCTTGAGAAAGAAATTCTGGCCGTTCAGGCCCAGGATCGACTCTCATTCCGCGAGGCAAAGGACTTGGTCCTGGCGCGCCCGGCTCTGCCTGGGACGTCATATGCCTCAATAGTTAGAAAGGCACCCTCTGCTCCTGGCCCATACAGGCCAACGAGCTCGGTTCTTTTCGCGCCTATTCGGAGCCCTTCCTCGGGCTCTACCCAACCCAGGCACTCCCCTGGTAAAGCTGGCGGCAAAAAAGGTTCATACCCAGCCCCGGCTAAATCCAGGGCTCCCCTCTCTTCCCCCAGCGTGACCGTTTCCCGTAAGGCAAAACGGCCACGCGCCTCCACCGAGTCGTTAGACTCACAGGAGGCAACACCCCGAAAGATGGTCACTAGGCCATCTTCGGTGGTTCCTAAAGCTGTTCCCCGAAAGGAGGACAGCAACAAAGGAGCTTCGGCCCCTTCGCCCACGCCCCGAGGTGGAGCGAGTGGCTCGAAGACGGTGGTTTCTGGAAAAGAGGGCCTTCCGCCTCCGAAGCCGCAACGCCTGCCTAAGGTTTCGAGGCGGAGGGAGGAAAAGACTCGCATGGTAAGCCCAACCTCCCCCAATAAGTCCTCGAAGGCGACAGCGCCTTCAGCGCTTTGTCCGGCCAACAGCGCCCGGGGTTCTGCCCCCGGGAAGCGTACGGCCATTCCCGTGAGGGTCTTCAATTCGAGGAGGGCCCCCGCGTCTCCTCCGAGCTAGGCCTGAAGGGAATATTCCTTCAATGGAATTGCCGTGGACTCCGGGCCAACTGGGAGGAGCTGCGGAGGCTCGTCTCGTCCCATTCCCCGTTAGCTATTTTTTTGCAGGAGACCATGCTAGGCGCGTGTTCCCTGCCTGCCCTCCCGGGGTGTAAGGGTCTTGCGACCCCACCACCGCAGGATGGCCGGGCTGGGGGATGCGCGGTTTACACCCGGCATGATGTCTCCGTTCTTCCTTTCTCTTTAGATACCTCCTTTCAGGCAGTGGCTGTGCAGCTGCACCTGGATAGGAGGTATACTATCATTTCTGCGTACATTCCACCGTCAGCTGACTTCAACGCGGGGGACTTCCGCCGCGTCGTGGCACGGTTGCCGAAGCCCTATCTCTTGCTTGGAGATATGAACGGCAGGCATCCTCTCTGGGGAGATTACTCCATAAATCCCAGGGGACAAGTCCTTGCCGATCTGATCGAAGAGCTTGAGATGGGTGTCCTAAACGTGGATGAGTTTACGTGTCTTTACTTAACGAAAAGACTTCTTTAGCTGAGGAGTGAAAGCGAGTCAAAAGGATTCGGGGCAAGTTCTCGCAGGACGCCCCTCCCGTTCTTCAGGAGAATGGGACCGCAATCTCGGACCCCGCGTCCGTGGCGGAATCCTTAGCGACCGCTTTTTCCGCATTCTCTAGCCGTGATGCTGCTTCACCAGCATTCAATGCACGTCATGATGTCACGGAAGGCCGCCGGCTGGACTTTACCTCCAGAGGCGGAGAACCCTTCAACGACAAGTTTATTGTGAGTGAGTTGCGTTCCGCTCTCGCTTCGTGCGCGGACACCGCCCATGGTCCGGACGATGTCCCGTGCGCCATGCTTCGACACCTGTGTGAGCGAGGCATGGCCTTTCTGTTAGATATGTTCAACAGGATCTGGGTAGAAGGACTTCTCCCAGACTCCTGGCGAATCGCTACTGTGCTTGCCTTTCGCAAGCCGGGAAGAGATCACTCTACTCCGACCGGTTTCCACCCAATCTCTCTAACCTCTTGCGTGTGTAAGAGTTTAATGTTAGATTAGCCTATTTCCTGGACAGCGGAGGCCATCTGTCTTCTGCACAGTGCGGCTTCCGTGAGTTCCACTCCACGTCAGATGCTCTGCTCCAAATGGAAAATGCCGTCTGCTCGGCTTTCCTTCGTAAACAGCACTACGCCACGGTGTTTTTTGATCTGGAGAATGCCTATGATACCGCATGGCGATACGGTATCATGGAGACTCTCCACACAATTGGGGCGAGGGGACGCCTCTTAATGTTTATATCTGAATTTTTGCGAGATCGTCGATTCCGCGTACGGGTGGGGGGAGCCCTCTCCGGCCCAAATGAGCAGGAAGAGGGTGTCCCGCAGGGAAGTGTCCTCAGTGTCACACTCTTTGCCCTGAGCATCAACGGCATCATCTCGGTGCTGCCAAAAGATGTTCTCGCTACGCACTACGGGGACGACCCTTCGATCTCTTTCTGCGCGGCCCAGATGCCAACTCTGGAGCGTCGACTCCAACAGGCATTGAACCGCGTCTCTCGCTATGCCGAAGCGCACAGGTTTTGGTTTTCTTTGGCCAAGACTAAGGTGGTGCACTTCTGCCGCCATCCACGGCTCCACCCCGACCCAAATTTGTTTTTTAATGGGGTGCGCCTGGATGTGGTTGGGTTGCACCGTTTCCTTGGTCTTGTATTCGACCGACACCTTACCTAGGAGGCTCATATTCGCAGCCTTAGGGTCTCTTGTACCCGCGCCATGGACATACTCCGTTCCGTGACGTTCAACGCTTGGGGTGCTGATAGGGCTACTGCCTTACTTTTTTATCGATCCTTTGTTCGCTCGAAGCTCGACTACGGATGCGAGTTTTATGCATCCGCAGCCGAGCGTTTATTGCGAAAGGTGGATTCGATCCACTACACCGGCCTTTGCCTTGCGACCGGTGCCTTCCGCACTTTCCCAATTGAAAGCCTGTTGGTCGATGCTGGGGAGATGCCACTCGCTCTGAGCCACGTGTAGTGCATCCCTCACCTGTACGCGCGAGCCCGGCGCCTCCTTCAGTCGCCCTCAGCTCTCATTGCATCCGCAGCTGATCTCGATGGTGCCTATGCCGCCGAGAGATGCCAGTCATACCCTAAGCCCTTGGGGTTTAGGGCCAGGAAACTCCTTCGAGATGTAGATATAGCTCTCAGGCCGGTGGTGCCTCTGGTTCTGCCCAGGACGCCACCCTGGAGCGTACCACATTTGGCTATTTGTCGCCACGCCTCTGCTCCCAAAGCTTGTACTGCGCCGGGAGTATTGCGTTCGAGCTTTTTGGAGCACACATCGTGTCACGCTGGAACCGTGCCAGTGTATACAGATGGCTCCAAGTCCCAAGAGGGGGTCGGCTTCCACGCCGTATCCCCTCTGTTTGAAGTCAGCGGGGCTCTACCAGGCGCTGCGTCTGTCTTCACGGCCGAGCTGGTGGCAATACACCACTCGGTACGGGAGATTACGTGACGTGCCCGGTTCGGAGACCGGATTGTGATCTATAGCGACTCACAAAGCGCCCTGAGTGCTCTCGGGGCATTGGAATCTCCGCATTCCCTAGTTCGCGAAGTCCGTGACGCCACGGTTTTGGCGAGCCGGGCAGATGTCGAGATTACCTTCTGCTGGGTTCCTGGACATTTGGAATTGCGGGGAATGAGCGCGCTGATGAGGGCGCCAAAGAGTCCGCGAGGACTCTGCGACCGGACCAGCGTTTCGCTCTTCCTCACACTGACTATATGGCAGGAATACGGGCAGCTCTTCGGACTGCTTGGCAAAAAAGATGGGAGACGGTCGAAGGGAACTTAAAGTTGCGTGCTATTGCGCCGCGACTGTTCCAATGGACCTGTCCCCCAATGCCGCGGCGGCTTTAGGTTGCTTTCTGTCGTCTCCGAATCGGGCACACTCGTGTGACGCATCGCTATTTGATAGAGCGCTTGCCTGCGCCCTATTGCAACGACTGCGTCGTCCCCCAGACTGTTCGGCACATTCTTGTCGAATGTCCCAGTCTGGGTGATCTTCACGCACGACACCTGTACCGGTACCGGGATGGGCGGGGTCGCTACCGCCTGTCCCTTGTACTCGGGACGAGTGCGTGCACTCGTGGACTTATTGACTTTTTGGGGGAGGCCGGCCTTCTCCCTTTCATTTAACCTGGTTTAATTGTTGTTGTTGTTTTTTTATTGTTTTTGTTATTGCTTTGTTATTTTTATTTCTTTTTATTGTTGTTTCCTGTTCATTTTTTTAAAGTAGCCTAGTACTAGGCCGTTTGTTTACGGCAACTTATGCCTAAGTCGGCAGTCGCCAGATAGCCCCTTAATTAAAAAAAAAAAATCTTCTCGTCCCGTGAGAGTTCATCAGAGGGCAGAATTCTTCAGCCGTGATTCTACCCAAATCAATTAGTAGCTTCTCTGATCGGCAAGCCTGAAAGTCCCTCCATTATTAGTATTGTCAAATTCCCCCTTTTGATCTGAATCTAGTTAGATTAATCAATTAATTCCATTGGAGAATCTCTCCTCATAATTATTATCAAGAGACTCTTTCAATTTAAATAATTGCCTTTTGCCTAGTATTATTCTTATTTTGATCTTTGTAAGTAATATTATATTTTGTTGTTCCATCTTTAACCCACCTTGAACGATACTCTCGGCCTATTCAAGTAAATCTCGCCAACTATTTATGCACTCGGTTTGATATTAAGGATTCGAAACCAAACGCCAAGTGTAACCTCCTAGTCGGTTGTTAATCTCTGCGAACAGTCCTTCAACGGTTCGCGTTGCAGTAGGTGACTAAGCTACCTCTCCTACCCACATAATATAGGAGTAGTGTATGGTATAAAGTAGTTGTATCCCGACAAGAAATAAGAAAAGTTTGATGTCATTGTGGCGCTGACGTCAGGCACACACAAAATGTGGAAGAGTGTATCTTTTGCTCGACAGCTGAGAGAAAAAGATTAAAAAGAAAAAGACCGAAGGGTTCCAAGTAACAAAGATAGAAGGTGACAACTACAAATATGTGAATGAAACGACTGTAATGAAATGGTAAAGGAAGAATTGTCATATAAAATCGAAATTCTCTCTTACACACAGAAACACATGCATAATCGTATACGTGCATACACTTCCATATAGTAAAAGTTATGCATTAATGATCTAAAGTAATATATACATACTCTCATAAGTCTGATAGTAAAAAGAAACACGTTTCTATAAATTAAACCCGCAGTTATTGCCCGCACACATCCAGGAACAAGAATAGATAAACACCACAATGCGTAAAACAAGAAACAGAACATTACAGCATCATAAGGCGAGTTCATCTGATATAAAGTATCCATTTTTCAAGATTAAATTGGTGAGGTTGGGTGAAAGAAAATATTTGGGATATCCATAGCCAGAGTAGTGATGAAAAAACGCCTTAGAATACCAGACTTGAAGTATGTGCAACATTTATGAGCCTTCATTCTCTTACATTCCCTTGTGATGGTAGTTCTACATATGGAGGATAGTCTTAGTAGAAACACTGGGAAAAGTATTAATAAACAAAACTATTTAAGCCAAATCTACGTTCAACTTTCTTCTCCATTAATAAAAGACCAAATGCTGGCGTAAATTTGGCTCAGAGCTTTCGATAAGTTAATCATATACGGCAGATACGAGTATTCACAACGGGGGCGTTACTCTATTCCTAGGGAGTGAAAATTCGGCTGAAGGTGGCAATATATCAGTGCTTTACCGACTGCAAAATGTTCCCTACAATCCATATTGCGTATTGAAATATCAGTTAGCATGTAAGCACAAGTATTGAGTGTTTGGGATATTTGTTTACATCTTTTACCTCAATATACTCGATCTCAGAAATTTCGTTATAGAACATTGAAAAATATCTATCTCTACTCTTGATGAAGTTATAAAGTATTTTCAATTACAATTATACATCTAGACTAGCACAATCTCAACGTATTATTTCAGAGGTAAGTCGCTCATCCCACAACTCTTTCTTATTGGCTTTGTATATTGTAGAAACCAGCGTCTGCTATGACTCACTGACTCACTAGTCGTGAAGCTTTACGAAGTTTAGCAACTCTGATGATAGTAGTAGAACTACAGCTATAGCAGGTAGTTGGTGCTTAATTTAATGATGGATATGGTTATTTAGTGCTGCAATTCTAAAATTTATTAGACGCCTATGCATATTTGTGGGAAATATAAATTATTTTGGCATTATCAATGCCGATTGAATGGCCTTCATTAGACATCTCTAGGAAGAAGCTAGAAGATAGGCTTTCATCGGCATGGCGCATTTGTTTACCTTCATTCTCTTGGAAAATTTGCTTCTTTCGCCATTGTATATTTGATCGTAAATTTTACTTAGGCTTAGCTGGTGAATAAAAGTTGGCTCTGGCTTTATAATGACATTTTTCTATGAACCATAGGTGATACTGCCCCTCAATAAATGTTTAAATGATCATGTTAATTTCATCCTGCTGGGAACAAGGATCCTATATGCGATATGCTTTCAGGAAAGGGAAAGAAACTACGGACATTTTAACAGATTCGTCTTGGCAAAAGAAATAATGAATATAGGCATTAGCGTTGGTTGGTTTCCGGTAAACAGAACAATATCCTTTATTGTTTACTTTAGATATTTTGACATCCTAAAATGGCACTGAGTTTAGTTGACATTCAATTTTAAATGTAATGGCGGGGTAAATGTTGTTTAATTGTTAAAAGAATAAATCAAATGAGTTATTATTAATAGTCCATGTTGCACATACATCATCAACATAGCGGAACTACGTTAAGTCGTGTATTGGAGATGTTTCCTTTTTCCAAAGGACATTTCTTATTCGCAGACTAATGCCAAGATGGGAACAAGCTCTAGCGTTCATTTAGCGTACGATACTTACTATATTGGCTTCTTGATTACACCCAATGAAATTTAATGCGTAAACAACCATGCTACTCATTTCATCCCCAGCTTGAATCCATTAATAAAGAGAAATCTGAACTTTGTATGCTAATAGAATTTCCTTAGTAGTTTTTTTTTAAATAGAGCAAGCAAATTTATCAAGAGGACAAGTTGAAGCAATAATATATATTTTATATTTTGCGAAACATTAATGTTATATGCGGTTAAGAAGGCAATGTTGTAGCTAGCTAAGCTCTTCATCAAGCCCTCGGAAGGAGCCCTGCTCATACTCACGAGGAGATGACGCATAATTCTTTCTTAGACAAACAAAATATTTGCTTTTCAATCAGCTATTTTAATTGTTATCCCTGATTATCCCTTATAGCTCGGCCTTATAAATCGAGAATTATTTGCCATTGCGCAATCATGATTATGCAATTAAGAAGGAAAGGTTGTAGCTAACTAAACTCTTCATCAAGCCCTCGGAAAGAGCATAACGAATAACGCATAAGCCAGCATTTCTAAGACAAACAAAAAAATTGCCTTTCAATCAGCTATTTTAATCGTTATCCCTGCTTTCAAAGAGAATAGAACATTTACTTTTATCCATTCTAGCTCGGACTTATAAATCGAGAATTAAAAGAGCTGAGTGAAAGAGAATTTTTTTTGCTTGTTTTAGAAAGGCTGGCTTATGCGTTATCTTCTCGTGAGTATGAGAAGAGCTCCTTCCGATGACTTGATGAAGAGCTTAGTTAGCTACAATGCTGCCTTCTTAACCCCATATTTATGATTGCGCAATTGTGTGTGTGTGTGTGTGTGTGTGAGAGAGAGAGAGAGGACCTGATGTTCCTTTTGTTTCTTCCTTTGTATAGTAGGAGGGTTCCTCTCCACCCCCTCTCCCGAGTGGGATAGTGGGAGAGGGAGGTGGAGGGTTGTCCCCGGTCCGACCTTCATCAAACTCACTCTCCCTCCCCTAAAGGTCTAAGTTGATCCCGATGGAGAATGGTCGGCGGGAGCCGGTGAAGGTAGAGAGAGGTAGGGGAAGTAGTAAATAAATAAAGTATGAAAGGGATTAAGAGAGTCGAAGTTTATCTATTTTGACCTCCTCCATATAACGGAAAAAAATTTATAGAATGGAACAACTCCATTATGTGGACCTACTAATTTCATCGTGGATTCTAAACCACGCATCCATCTATCACCTGGTTCCTTCCATCTATTTTATTCCACTTATGCAACTTCATTCAGGAAGCGGATGAACCTCCTAATCTCAATTCCCTTTTGTAGTTTCTCTTTCATTCTTGTGTTTAATGTGGCATTCAGTCGTTGTATTCTTAAGCTCTGCGCTATATGAGCTTGTTTTTATTTATATAATAAGTCGCGTTTTTTTATGATTTTATTTTTTATTTATTTATTATTTTTATTTTATTTTCATTTTGCACTTACCTTATCCATCTTGCACTTATTTCACTTAGGGTATATCAGTTCACTTTTGTTTATCACTATTCAATACACTTGCATTTTTGTATTGCACTTACTTTTTCACTTACACTTAAGTCCACTTTTTAATCACTTCTGTCATTTTGGTTTGTTTGAATTTTATATTCATTTTGGGTCTTGTTTGTTATCGGTTCACGAATCGGTTTTTCATTTGTTTGATAGTTTTGTTCAATTCGGTTGTCTTACTCGGGCTTCTTTCCGGTACTCTTGCTTAGTTGACTTAATCTGTTTTGTAGTTAGTGGTCGTGATAAATGTCATTGTCAGTTTTTTGTGGCGTGCGACTCTATACCTATGTCGGTGGGTCCCCGTTTTTGTTTTTTTTATGTTTTGGTAAAAACATTGTAACAATTCGGCTGATTCCAACGAAATTTGAAAATCTTATGTTGTTTTACATTCTCTTTCGAATGTAAAACTATTAAGCCGATTCTAACGAAATTTGAAACTCTTCTGTTGTTTTACATTCTCTTTGGAATGATATAATTGCCAAGTTCTTCCCAAGGTTAGTCCGGGAATTATTTAATTTGGTAATAACATTGTAATTATTCAGCCGATTCTAACGAAATTTGTAACCCTTATGCTGCTTTACATTCTCTTTCGAATGATATAATTGCCAAGGTCCCCGTAAGGTTAGTCCGAGAATTATTAAAATTTTGAAGGTAAGTAAGGTCATAAATCAGAATAAGTGAAAGCACGCGACTTCGGTTAGCAGACATTTTTTCTCAGATTTTGGTTAAATATATAACTTAAGTAAACATGAGTGTTTCCTTAATTATCAGATGATGTCTTTCGCTAAGGAATCGAGTTTTAAAGGGGTTTCCTGGTATGATGTTCTTGTGCTCTGAAAATGTTGGGGGAATTTCTTATATTTTTTCCTCCATATTTACTTCGCTTTTTTCTTGATGTTAATATTGAGCACTTCTATTTCTGTCTCTTGGCCTCCGTAAGGAGCACGGCGATTTGCTTTCCTGGCTGCCCTGCTGACTGGACTCAGTGCCCCCTTCGATCCCAGCTTAGCCTCTTCTCCTTCTTTCTGACACCCTGACTTTTTATCCTGTTTCCTAATCTTCCCTACAACCTACCCCACAACATTCTCTGGTCGACCTCTAATTTTACAGTGTAGACACTGACCATCTTTCTCTTACCCAACCATCCCGGATGAGAACGGGGGGGGGGAGGGCATGGTGCTAAACACAAAACCTGAGTCCCCCCCCCCCTCTGTGCAAGCTTCTCCTCAAACGGCTCGGATCCTCGAGGCATCACAAGGAGAGGAGGGATCTCCTCCTCGGTTGGTGCCCCTTTGGCAGCCAAGACATCTCCATTTCGGAGATTGATCTTGCTGAGGCCGCTCCATCTAGCCTATCGCTCCTTCCGGGGGGGGGGAGACGCGGGTTCCTACCCCACCTCCCTCTCCTAAAAAGAAAAGAAACCGCAAGACTAAAAAAACTAAGGGCTCCTCTCCCTCCGCAGGAGCCACGAGTACGGACGGGGTGCTACTGTTTTGGTAAGCCACTAACTCAAGATCGGTACGTCCGTCGCTGGTGCTACCCCAGGTGGGAAGTCTCTGACTAAGACCATAATTGCATGTGTGCAGAGCGGAACCTTGATTACGTCCGAGCACAAAGGCTACCTGGCGTTTTCGAGCACTTTGGTTTTAAACCCATCTTTGTTCTTCGCTCCACTGATGTAGCAGGTTGGCCAAGGGCAACATGATCCATCAGAGGAGAGCCATTAGCCAACTTGCTTGGTAGAGAGACAAAAGTGAACCGTTTCTCAAACGGAAAACTTCTTGCGAATACGTCGAATCTCTCTGAGGCAGCCATGATTAGTAGTACCCTTCGGACACTTAATGGCACTCTGGTGAGTATAACACTGCACTCAAACATGAACTTCGTGAAAGGAATGGTTTATGCGAGGGAACTCGTGACTACTCCATAGATAATACCACCTTAGAACTTGCAGAGAATTGAGCGGTCAAAGTAGAACGTGTGATAAGAAAACAGGGAGTCGCCTCGAAACCCCCTCCTTCCCTCTTCGTCAGGTTCGACTGTGACAAGCTCCCCGAGTCGGTGCGTGCCGGTTGATATCACTACTGTCTGAGTGCATTTGTGCCACTGCCGCGGAGGTGCTACTACTGCCACCGCTTCGGCAATATGAATCGTTCTTGTAGAAGTGCAAAGTCGGGGCTACCAGAGTTTGTGTAAATTGCTTCAACGCCGCACACGATACGTCCAAATAATGCGTGGTCAAGTATATTGATTGCAGAGAGCCACAGCCCACTTTTTCGAAGCAATGTGATGCGAATCTCGTTGACAATGAAATCCTGGCCGTTTAGGCTACGGATCCTCTCTCATTTTGCGAGTCTAACGACTTGTTCCTTGCGCGCGGACTCGGACAAAAAGCGAGGAGCCGCGAAGCCTCGTCTCGTCTTGTTTTCCCTTAGCTATCTTTTAGCAGGAGACCATGCTAGGCGCGTGGCCCCTGCCCACCCTCCAAGGGCTTAAAGTTTTTGCGACCCAATTACCATGGGGTGGAGGCCCGGCAGGAGGATGTGCTATTTACACCCGGCATAATGTCTCCGTCCTTTACTTTGCTTTAGATACCTCCTTTCAGGCAGTAGCTGTGCAGCTGCACCTGGATAGGAGTTATACTGTTATTTCTGCGTACATTCCGCCGTTAGCCGACTTCAACGTGGGGGACTTCCGCCACATAGTGGCACGGTTGCCCAGGATCTTTCTATTTCTCGGTGATATAAGCTGTAGGCACTAATTTTAGAGGTCATGTCTTTGCCGATCTGATCGACGAGCTGGAAAAAGGTGTCCTAAATACAGATGACTTTACGCATCACTGCCCGAGAACCACTTCATTTTCTTGTCTCTATCTATCTTTGTGCTTTCCGGATGCGCAGCCTGATTTTGGGTGGGGGTTAGTCGATGACTTCCATGTTAGTGATCACTTTCCCATTTAAATATAATTTCCTAAGCCTCTGCCACCTCAGAAGCAGCCCAGTTGGTGCTTGTCACGGCCGCGGTGCTCCGCATTTCAGGAACTGACTGATTAATTTGTACCAGTCGAGGAGTTTAGGTCGGTAGATGAGGCCGTTGAGTTCTTCCCCGGCAACCTCATTGCCGAGGGCCTAGCTACTATTCCTAGAACGTCTGGTTGTTTTGCACGCTGAGAAATTTCGCGGTGGTCAGCCAAGTCTGAGACGTTATTCTTACATGGGCTATGATCGCCACCCAACTATTTCACTGTCGGTGAATTTCGTCGAGCTAGGGTTAAGTTCCATTATATTTCGAAGCACGCTCGCCAATCTTCCTGGCGGTCATACGTATCTTCAGTTAACGGGAAGAACCCTCTAGCAGAGGTGTTGAAGCGAGTCAAGATGATATTTAGGGCAAGTTCTCGCAGGACGACCCTCCCGTTCTCCAGCAGAATGGGACCGCAATCTCTGACCTCACGTCCCTGGCGGAGTCCTTTGCCACCGCTTTCTCACAATTTGCTAGCTGTGATGATGCTCCACCAGCATTCAATGCGCGTCGTGATGTCGCCGAAGGGCGCCGACTGAACTTTACCTCCAGAGGTAGAGAACCCTTCAACGACAGGCTTACATTGAGTGAGTTTCGTTCCGCTCTCGCTTCGTGCGTGGACACCACCTCTGGCCAGTACGATGTCCCGTACGTCATGCTTAAGCATCTGGGTAAGCGAGGCATGGTCTTTCAGGTAAATTGGTCAAACAGAATCTGGGTAGAGGGTATCTTACTAGATTCCTGGAATCGCTACTGTACTCCGGCCAGTTTCTGCCCAATCTCTCTAACCTCTTGCGTGTGAAAGTTGATTGAAATATTGGTAAATGTTAGACTAGCCTTTTTTATCGACAGAGGAGGCATCTGCCGAGTGCGTATTATGCAAGTTCCACTCCACGTCAGATGCTCTGCTCCGACTGGAAAATGCCATATGTGAGGCCTTACTTTGTAGACAGCATTACGCCACGGTGTTTTTCGATCTGTAGAAGGAGTGTGATAGCGCATGGCGTTACGGTATCATGGAGACTCTCCACACGATGAGGGTGAGGGAAAGCTTCCCAATCTTTATATCTGAATTTTTCCAAGATCTTCGATTCCACGTAAGGTTGGGGGGAGCCCTCTCAGGCTCAATGGGGCAAGAAGAGTGGGGTCCCGCAGGGAAGTGTCCTCAATGTCACACCTTTTGCCATGAGCATCAACATCATCACTTCGGTTGTGCTAGAAGTCTTTCTCGCTACGCTCTACGTGAACGACCTTCTGCTCTCTTTTGGTGCCACCCAGATGCCAACTCTGAAGCGTCGACTCAAACAGGCATTAAACAGTGTCTCTCGCCACACGAACCGTACATACTTCAGTTTTACTTGGCCAATACTAAGGTGGTGCACTTCTCCTGCCATCCAACGCTTCACCCTGACCCAGACCTGTTACTAGTCGGGTTCGCCTGGAAGTGCCGGATTAACAGCGTTTCCTTGTTCTTGTATACCTGTACGGCACATTCTTTTCGAATGTCCCAATCTGGGTGATCACCGGCAAGTTAACTGTCCCGGTACCGGGACTAGCGGGGTCGCTACCGCTTGTCCCTTGTACTCGAGACGAGTTTGTGCACACCGACTTGTGAACTTTACGACTTTTTGCGGGAGGCTGGCCTCCTCCACTTTATTTGACCTTTTTATGTCTTTCTTTTTGTAGATAGCATGTTCCTGCGCTGGGGGAAGGCTGGCCTATCGCCGACGCCGGAGCACGCTTCTTTATCGCTATTATTGTCTTGTTAGCCTTTTTCCTTTTTTACCGTTGTTATTTCTTATTTACATATTGTTATTGGTTTCTTTGTTATGTGTTTTTTAATATAGCCTAGTACGGCAACTAATGCCAATGTAGGCAGTCACCAGATGGGCTACCACAATGAAAAAAAAATGGTCTTGTGTTCGACCGATGCCTCACCTGGAAGGCTCATATGTGCAGCCTTAAGTTTTCTTGTACTCGCGCCATGGATATCCTTTTCTCCATGACGTTCAGTGCCTAGGACGCTGATAGAACTACTGCCTTCCTTTTTTTATCGATCCTTTTTTCGTTCGAAGCTAGACTACGGATGCAAGTTTTATGCATCCGCAGTCCACCGTATATTAAGGAAGGTAGACTTGATCTAACACACCGGCATTCGCCTGGTGACCAGTGCTTTCCACACGTCCCCAATTGAGAGCCTACTTGCCGATGCTCTGGAGATGCCACTAGCTCTGCGCTGTGCACAGTGCATTATTAGCCTGCACGCTTGAGCCTGGTGCCTCCCTTAGTCGCCAACAGCTCTCACTGCAACTGAAGCTGGTCTCGACAGTGCCTATGACGCTGAGAAACCCCAGTCATACCCTAAGCCCCTTTTGGGTTTAGAGCTAGAAAACTCTTTCGGAAGCTCAGTATAGCTCTCTGACCGGTAGCGCCCCTGGTTCTGAACAGGACACCATCCTGGAGGGTACCACATTTGACTATTTGTCGCCACGCATATGCTCCCAACGCTTCTACAGCACCCGGATTATTCTGTTTGACCTTTTTGGAGCATATTCGTGTCACGCTGGAACCGTGCTAGTATATACGGATGGCCCCAAGTCCAAAGAGGGGGTCGGTTTCTACGTTAGATCCCCTCAGTTTGAAGTCAGTGAGGCTCTGCGAGGCAATACACCTGTCTTCACGAACGAGCTGGTTCTAATACACCGCTCGGTAGTAGGCGACCAGACCAGCGTTTCGCTCTTTCTCACACCGATTACATGGCAGGAATACGGACTGCCCTCCGGGTGGCTTGGTAAAGAAGATCGAAGACGGTCGAGGACAACTTAAAGTTATTTGCCATTGCGCCGCGACTGTTCCCATGTCGCGACGGCTTCGGGTTGCTCTTTGTCGTCTCCAAATTAGACATACTCGCGGAACGCACCGCCAATTGATGGGGCGCTCGCCTACGCCTTGTTATGACGACTGCGTTGTTACCCAGACTGTTCCGCACATTCTTGGATCTTATTGTACGTTACCTGTCCCGGAACCGGGACAAGCGGGTCGCTACCGCTTGTCCCTTGTACTCAAGACTGGTTCGTAGGGTGGGGCGATTTTCAACTTTTTTTCGAATCTCTTTGATGGTTAGTGCGGAAAATAGAAAAGTTTCATGAAAAATAGCCAAAAATATAGGTTACACCTCAAATATTTTTTAGGCGAGAAAATTTCTTGCAAGTAGTATTCGTAATAATGATTGATGTTTATATTTTATGTATGTAAAAGCTTTGACTTGAATAATTCTATCTTAAGCAGGCACAATAGGGAGCAATTACCCCAAATTGCCCAAATTGCAGAAATTGACAAAAATGTAACTAATTGAGAAGTTTGCGGGTAGTTTGCAAACCATAGTCTATAATGTCAAGAACGTATGATAAAAATTCGTAGTAATATAATAATTTTTTCAACTTGCGCAAGTTGATTGAAATAGAGATAAATTATTAACTTCCCCTAGTTGCGCGAAAATTTGATCATGCTAGTTAAATTGCCTTAAACTGCTTATACGGCTCTTCATTTATTTTTTTTAAATAAATAATTAGAAAAATAATCCAAAACTCACCATGCAGAGGTGGCCGTATGTCGAGTTCCACCTTACTCCAGCCCAACCACCCTACCTTAACAAGGTTTTATTTAACTGAACCCCTTTGGGGTGTCATAACGAGGCATCTTTCGCCGTGATTCAAATGTACTTTAATGTATTCATCTCTTTAACTTGATCACATACTTTACCTTATGCTTCGGTCACTAGCTTAATCAATCTTTCTACAGCTTCATTCGTTACTATCCTGTAATTTTTGCTTCCTTTTGATGACTGCAACAAAGTTTTATCCTTCCTTCCGTCAAAGAAGATACTAAAAATTGAATCTTTGCTCCCTTCAGTTTTAATATTAATTTGATTTCTAGTTTTGCTTCGCTTGCGCCATATTTCGCTCTTGTCGAGGACTTGAATTGAATCACTTTCACTTATTATTCCAAAATCTTTCAAAGTTGCACTAACAATACTTGCTAGTGCTGCTAGATCATGTCAGAAATAATTTCAGTTCTGTCGCATAATTCAGCTATAGATGGAAGAGGAGAGGGTTGCTGTTGTCTTCTGATGGAATTTTATTATTATTAGATATTATCTCTTTTGTCATCATTGTTTTGATATTTTTTGTCGTTGTAGTGGCAGCGATTTTGCAATTACCATTTTTCTTGAATTTCTCTTATCCTTAAGAAATTGTTTCTCTTTTGTGGGCACCTTGTGTTGCTTTAGACATGTACAAATATTTTCTTTGCATTTACAAGCTGGAATGTTGAATAGTTCTGTACAACTAGCCTTGAAATTTTCAAGTTTCATTCTGTAACTAGATTTCAGATACAGCTCAAGTATTCTTCCACAGGAGCTTGAACTACCGCCGTCTCGACCCCTGGGTTGGAGGCCACAAGACCGAGCAGAACACAGTGGATATTCTTACGAATCACTCGTGAGCAGAAGTAGCCAAAATAATAAAATTTAAAGGCTATACACACGTTTTCAAAGTGGTATTCACGGAAACTGCAATGGCGATCGAAGCAAAACAAAATGGCCTCCTCCTCCTCATCTTCAATGTTCGTGTCTGCTCTGAGCAGAGTGAACGTGAGGAGTTCTTTGATCTGAAAGTGTGCTTTAAGTGCTACAGGTACAAGGAAAACATTACTGCGACATACCCCACTGCTAACATCCCACTGCACCCAATGAGGTCATGTCTGGCCTGACTGTAAAAGTGAACTCCAGAAATGTATTAGTTGTGGTGGCCCACACACAACAACGTCAATGAGCTGTCTGATTAGAATAAGATCAGATTCCTCCAACAAAAGAGAGAGAGAAAAGGAGGAAGAGAAAAAAGGTTAACGACACCTATGTGAAAGTTGTTAAGACAACAGTTGCGGAGAGTAGTGTGGCCCCCAAGTCCACTCTTCTCCAAATAGAAAACAAGAAATCCAGGAAAATAATGTGTTGCATATACTATGCATACATTGCAAATCTGAACCGGAATGGTACTTTTGAAAAGGAGATGAGCATCATTCTCATGAAAATCGGCATGGAGAAAATGTGGTTTCCTCATAACCCTCCCTCCGAAGAAATCCGACGTGTTAACCTCCAATCCCAGAGCAAAAAGAAGAGCCCCAAAGCTCTGGCCCTCAAGTCCAAGCTATAACAGCGTGGCAAAATTCAGACGAACCCACAAACACAGCCACAAAAAGACCCACAAAGTTGCGAGACGAGCGGATAAGGGCCCCACCGTGAGTCCTAAATGGTAAATTATTCTCTCCGCCTCCAAAAGGCCTCGCAGTCGAGTCGTACGAGTAGGCACTCCTTGTCAAGGAGGCTGGAACCCAAGTGCATGTACTACTCCAGTATGATAAACCTCAGAGTATATGCTGCTGAAGGGAACCCATTTCCGGATGAGGGGAGACCAGAAAAACTGGTCGAAGAGACCCTCCTCCACGCAATCGTGAAATACTCTTTCACCAGGGACCTATATATTTAACTACTACAAATGTTCGTTTCCCTTAATTTTTCAATTCCAGAGCAACACTTTCACCAGGAATCTATAATTTTGTCTATCTATAACTATTCTCAAAAACTATTTGACAAAACCTAGATACCCTTTCACCCGGGAACAAGGGAACAAAGTTTTCAAACTCTACATATCTAAACTCCCCTCTTTTCTATCCTTTTCAAAATTTTTACTACATAACATACACTACTCTTCCCTTTTCTACCTCATTATGTCCAAGGCCAAGTTAAAAACATCAGAACGACTTGTTCAGATTTTCACGAATTAACCTTTCAGCATTGTATAAAGCATTAAAAAAGAGGAGCTAGCTCTGACAACCTAGTATGCATACTTTATACTCACCTGGCCAATATATGAAAACCAGATACAGTCTCAAGTACTTTTTATCAACTACTAGTCAAACATAGAATTAAAGATATGTGTTTTCCACAGAATCCAGAATCATCAGATATACTAAGAATGGACATATTAAAAAGGAGAATAACCTATTAATGAAACTTTAAAAGAAAGAAACGAACACAGTAAAAGCAAACGAATAGGAAAACATGTTATCCTCAAGTGAAACGGAAGAATAGCCATAAAAATTGATCTAAACAAGAAAGAAGAAATGATGTGCGAAGCTAAAGATCTCAATATGAAGATCTGCGCAAGTGATGGCATGCTACTGCCAAAGAATCTATAACAAGTAGATATTATCAAAGCTGTCGTAGAAAAGGCTCTCGACGATATACTATATATCTATTCTTTGCGGGGATTATTCTATATTCGAGTGCGGAGATTTAATCAGATGGCCAAGTATTATTCTACGTTAATAAATAGGCCTCGAGAGGGCTTATTTATCTTCAATATACTTAAGAAGTGGAACGGAGCCCAAGGATAAATAATATTGCCAGCATTAACAAAATAGAATTTTATAAATTAAACTAACAAAAATAACACATGGAAAATACTTACATGACCTGGGATTAAAATGAGAGATGCACATGAAATGAAAAGGTCATAGGATAAATTTGACTAAGCGGTGGATTAAGATTTGGAGGCATTTAAATGACAATACAAACAAGAAGGGAAAGGGTCGACTAAATCTGGGTTAAAGCACGGAGTTACGTTGGCAACAAAGTTAAATAATTAAATGCAATTGCCTCAGGGAATTCTATCACAAAAGCATTAAAAAAAAGGACAATTAGGCCTAAAGAGCAATGTAAATGAGAAACAAGTAAAAAATCTATTAATGTTAGGTAAAATTATAATAAACCTAGGTGATGAAGTAACGCTCTCAAATTCAACTTAAGAACAATTCTAAAATGAAAAATTCAACCATAAGGTCAGTAGTATTGTAGGTGAAGGGTCAAGTGCACACAAACTTAGCTTCCGTGCACACAAACTCTGCCTCCTGTGTGCATATCTAGATACGTATACACGCACATGGACTCGCACTCAAGTCTCCTATCCCCCAAGCATTGATCACTACCAGCCTTGGTGACATGCAGGTGTCCTTCCCCCCCCCCTCCACCAATACTTTGGTCAGTAAGCTTTTCGAAGGATTCAGGTCCACACACACACATACATACACACTTGAAAGCGTTTTGAATTTTCATCCCACCCCTTCCCCCATCGATAATGTTAGATTGTGGGAGTCTTTTACCGTCAATTGTAATCAACGCACGCACACACACACACATACACACACACACACACACACACACACACTTGAAAGCGTTTTGAATTTTCCGGATTTTTCTTGTATTAACATAAGCGTGGAGTTGCCATTTAACCTTTTACAATTCTTTGATTGGTCCGTCTAGTTGACATCTGTTTAAATCATTTGTCGTTAAACCTCTTTGTGTGCCACACGTTCTAAGATGATCCTCTATCCACACCGTACCGCACCTAGAGTTAGTAAATATTTTGCAACTGAAGATTTGGGGGGATCGGAATATAAATTTAGCCCAGACTATTCATCTACGGTTGATTTCTTCGATCATCTTCGGCAACTTATTCATGAACACCCAATTGATCGGATTGAATTTCTCTATAGTGGGTCAGTCTAACCCCCTTCCAACTATAATAACGGAAAAGAAGTGATTGAAAATCTCCAATTTATGGATTTAGAAGATTTAATCATCGGTGAAAAATTAAAAAACGAACTTATGGACGAGTTTTTTATGTAGGATCCCTTTCAACCGAAAGGTATTGTTCGGTAACTCCCTGTGAGCTTAACACGTTTCCGAAACGTCTTTCTCAAAACCTTTTGCTCTCTCACCTCTTTTACTCCACCGTGTTCCTCGGCTCTGAAACCCATAAATGGTACAAGGATATGACTATCATCATTCTCTCTATCATCATCGGCTCCAACTATGCGTTTCATAGTATCGTAGGTTATTATATCCTTTGTGTGAGTGTTAATGGTTAATCCTTTAGTACGAAGTATATACTTCAACCCCAGTCGGCGTTTGGATACGTACCGAATAGTATTTGGAGCCCGTAGAGCAGAGTGAATCTCCATACGCATCAGCACCGTACACATCCTTGATCTCATCGGTGAGATCACCTAGGAATTCTCCGAGTTGTGATTGTGGATCATCTTTCCTAGCAATGAAGATGGCACTGTCTGTGTCACAGTACAACAACCTTTCAACAAACGAGTCTAAGAGGCCATAGAGCTTGATTGGAGCATAGGCTGTTGTGAATGCGGCAATTGGAAGATTCGTTACGTGCGAGTCAACTTCTACATGTTCAGCATTCTCCACTTTCGCAATGTATCAATTGCCAACTACATCCCACGAGTTCACAATGTAATCGTCGTTTTTGATTAGGTAGATTACATCATAGTCAGAACCACAGATGACCGTTTGCCTTCCGCGAATCCTCTGAGCGAATTTTCCCTAGAGACTGTAAAAGAAATAAATATGATCAGGATTAATGAGATGATTTTTGATTTATTATTATAGTAGTATTATCGACTATATGTTTATAAATTATTAACTTTCTATTAGTTGTACAATGTCTTAAAATTTATAAATCACATCTTGAAAGTAATATATCAACACAGAAAAAAAATCTAGTCGCCGGAAGAAATCCTTACCTATTTAGGCAGAGCTTCGCTCTAAAACGCTTTCCAGGATTCCTTTCGATGTTGTTTATTTGGATGTTTATCTCCTCAACATAATTCACTCTCTTCACGTATTCTATTTTTTCATTCTCACCAATTACTCTTTGTGGGAAGCCAGAAGCTTCTATTTCAAACTCACAAAACTCGTGGATTTTCTTGATCTTATACATTTTTTTCCAGTGCAAGTTTCAATTCAGGGGTTGGGTACACTTCGGAAATCACACGTTGCTTTTCAGAGTGATCGCATTCGTGTGAGTTTTGCTGAGCGCATGTGGTACAGAGTGTGAAAGTAAGTTTACCATCTACGGATTGAGGGAGAACTGGAATATACAGATCATTAGGAGGGAGAATAGCAACTTTGACGATACCGAAATATGCCTCATCCACACCCTGAGTGAATTCTTGAATAGACGGAATTTCTCGTACAGATACGCAACGTCTAGGTGATCCTACGGGATAGGGATTGTTTTTCATCCAGTATGGATATAAGGAGCAAAAATCGACATAATGGTTTTCACACCTTCGGTTGGTGGGCAGTAGATTTACCTTACGGACGGGTATATTTCCAAACGAAGTCGAAAACGTATATCTTTTAGAATAAACCATAAAACGAAAAGATACAAAAGATACGCTTTCTAAAATGATGAAAAAATTAATCATAGGAAGCATGGATAGTGATTTTGTCAAATGTGTATGTGAAATGTGTCTTAATCTAATAAAAGGTAATGTTCCGATGACAGCATCACAGAAAAAAAAGATATCACGATATAAACGTTTGATACGTATGTTAGCTCGGAAGCCAGGTCATATACATCTAAAGAAAAAAAATAATAAATCAGCGTGGAGGATCGTTTCTACCAATCTTATTCTCTGTTCTAACACCTCTTTTCTGCAACCTTCTCCAAGATTAAAAAAATATTGTTTATCCAGAAAAAGAGAGAGAGCTACCCTCAAACTTAATACCATCTCAAGAAAGACTTTTATCTTTGGAGAGAGAATTGACTACTATACTCAATAATTCACACATACCACCAACGTATTATTCTTTATCAGAACACGTTGGAACATTATTTAAAACAGTATGATAAGGTTATAAACTCACCTCTCGCTAATGTTAACCAGAATTATAGGGATCAAACAAACGAATATGCAGATGAAGTATAAGAACACTGGAGCATAATGTTCGTGAAAAGAGTCTGTTAATTTATCAGACATTGAAAAATACAGAAGGATTCAGTTGGAATAGTATTGGGGTGATTTTGTCAAATGTGTATGTGAAATGTGTCTTAATCTAATAAAAAGTAATGTTCCGATGACAGCATCACAGAAAAAAAAGATATCACGATATAAACGGTTGATACGTATGTTAGCTCGGAAGCCAGGTCATATACATCTAAAGAAAAAAAATAATAAATCAGCGTGGAGGATCGTTTCTACCAATCTTATTCTCTGTTCTAACACCTCTTTTCTGCAACCTTCTCCAAGATTAAAAAAATATTGTTTATCCAGAAAAAGAGAGAGAGCTACCCTCAAACTTAATACCATCTCAAGAAAGACTTTTATCTTTGGAGAGAGAATTGACTACTATACTTAATAATTCACACATACCACCAACGTATTATTCTTTATCAGAACACGTTGGAACATTATTTAAAACAGTATGATAAGGTTATAAACTCACCTCCCGCTAATGTTAACCAGAATTATAGGGATCAAACAAACGAATATGCAGATGAAGTATAAGAACACTGGAGCATAATGTTCGTGAAAAGAGTCTGTTAATTTATCAGACATTGAAAAATACAGAAGGATTCAGTTGGAATAGTATTGGGGTAATTTTGTCAATGTGTATGTGAAATGTGTCTTAATCTAATAAAAGGTAATGTTCCGATGACAGCATCACAGAAAAAAAAGATATCACGATATAAACGGTTGATACGTATGTTAGCTCGGAAGCCAGGTCATATACATCTAAAGAAAAAAAATAATAAATCAGCGTGGAGGATCGTTTCTACCAATCTTATTCTCTGTTCTAACACCTCTTTTCTGCAACCTTCTCCAAGATTAAAAAAATATTGTTTATCCAGAAAAAGAGAGAGAGCTACCCTCAAACTTAATACCATCTCAAGAAAGACTTTTATCTTTGGAGAGAGAATTGACTACTATACTCAATAATTCACACATACCACCAACGTATTATTCTTTATCAGAACACGTTGGAACATTATTTAAAACAGTATGATAAGGTTATAAACTCACCTCCCGCTAATGTTAACCAGAATTATAGGGATCAAACAAACGAATATGCAGATGAAGTATAAGAACACTGGAGCATAATGTTCGTGAAAAGAGTCTGTTAATTTATCAGACATTGAAAAATACAGAAGGATTCAGTTGGAATAGTATTGGGGTGATTTTGTCAATGTGTATGTGAAATGTGTCTTAATCTAATAAAAGGTAATGTTCCGATGACAGCATCACAGAAAAAAAAGATATCACGATATAAACGGTTGATACGTATGTTAGCTCGGAAGCCAGGTCATATACATCTAAAGAAAAAAAATAATAAATCAGCATGGAGGATCGTTTCTACCAATCTTATTCTCTGTTCTAACACCTCTTTTCTGCAACCTTCTCCAAGATTAAAAAAATATTGTTTATCCAGAAAAAGAGAGAGAGCTACCCTCAAACTTAATACCATCTCAAGAAAGACTTTTATCTTTGGAGAGAAAATTGACTACTATACTCAATAATTCACACATACCACCAACGTATTACTCTTTATCAGAACACGTTGGAACATTATTTAAAACAGTATGATAAGGTTATAAACTCACCTCCCGCTAATGTTAACCAGAATTATAGGGATCAAACAAACGAATATGCAGATGAAGTATAAGAACACTGGAGCATAATGTTCGTGAAAAGAGAGTGTTAATTTATCAGACATTGAAAAATACAGAAGGATTCAGTTGGAATAGTATTGGGGTGATTACAATCGACGGTAAAAGACTCCCACAATCTAACATTATCGACATCCTTAATGATTTAGCTAGGACGTAGAAAAGATCACGACCCCTCCTCTGGGAAGAAGTAAGAGCAAAGTTAATATCTTCTAATTTCCCGAAATCTATTATAAAAAATTCACAGCGCCGGAAAGAATTAGAAAATATTACTCGTGCATTAACTTCTTCTCCTTCAACCTCGAGGGTTTGCGCAAACACACGTCGTATTTCTCACTATGGCCAACAACCCAAAATAGGAAACTGGTTGAAATATTAATCAATTTCACTGATGGAAATGGCAACTAGACGGTCCAATCAAATAATTGTAAAAGGCTAAGTGGCAACTCCACTATTATGTTAATACAAGAAAAAACCTGAAAATTCAAACCGCGTCAAAGAAACCCTATCCTAATGGTTTTTGTCTCACTGTCTGTCCAAATTCTCACGAATACTCACGCGTAAGAAGCTATGTCTCGATTCCAGGTGAAGCAAATTATACAACAAGAATATAAAATTAATATATTCATCCTTTTGAAGATTACTAAAACAAAATTCGGTTATGTTAGAGTGATCTTTGAAAATACTTATGGAAGAACCCGCTATAACAATAAACTATTCCTTAGTGAGGATGAGTATTCTCACGAATACTCACGCGTAAGAAGCTATTTCTCGATTCCAGGTGAAGCAAATTATACAACAAGAATATTAAATTAATATATTCATCCTTTTGAAGATTACTAAAACAAAATTCGGTTATGTTAGAGTGATCTTTGAAAATACTTATGGAAGAACCCGCTATAACAATAAACTATTCCTTAGTGATGATGAGTTTTGGCTTGTGTTTGCTGCAATACACAGATTAAAACAGGAAAATTTCCACTATGTTGATCGTTTGGTAAAGGACTACTGTGTAAAGCAGTTGAAGTGTGTAGTGGAGGTTAACCCTAACACTCTATTTCCAAGTATCCATTTCGGTATTTACTGGAAAAGGGATGAAGAGTTCATTCCTACACGATATAAAAATGCGCTGTACAATGAATATGAAGTCAACACTTTTATAAAACTTGAAGACAAGTTTCATAAAAGTTTTCGTCAAATTAACTGTTTACAGGATGCAGTTGATGTCTGTTATCTTACATTTAACTATGGACTTGATGAATGGCTAAAACTTAAATCCACCATCACAGAAGTTGAGTATATAAAAAAATATCTCGTTTGATGAGTTCCACTGTTTTCTCAACAAGAGGGGAAAGAGTGTTGAACTTGTGAAAGAATTTGTCCTCAGGGATCTTTACGACTCCGTCACCATTACGTGTAAAGAAAATTTAATAGAGTATCTATTTATCAACCAGTCTAACCATGAAAGTCCAGAGGGTGGAGTGTCAGCAGCCTGCGTCATCAAGACTTGCAAGAAGAAAGTTTAAGTTTACCCAAGATAGAAATAATATTTTATCAGAGCCTAATTCTTTTACAAATATGTTTATTTAAATACTGGATCATTTAAAACCCTTCTGATATTAATTTGAAGAAATATAAGGTTGGATTAAAAATAAAAATTGATCATTTTTACCCGTTACATATCGAATACCGATTTCCCGATTCGATTAATCCAGCTTTTTTGATTCAGAGAATCAGTAAATGTATACAGAGTAATAAGGTTGCGAACATCCATGAAATTCTAATTGAAATTATATATTTTAATCTAGATGTAAAATAAAATTGGAATTTTAAGATAAGATGTCTTTTCATTGAATAGTTATATAAGAGTGTAACTAGTCAGATATTCAGTTAGAAATGAACCGTCGATTGTTACGCTTATATGCATTCCCAAGTCTACCAACATCTTTTGGTGGGGTAAATCGACTACACCAATCTGTAAAAAAGATCACCAAAAGATCTGATGTGGAAAGCTTTCTCTCGGTTTGGATAGCTATACATTACATAAACCCGTTCGAAAAAGATTCAAGACCAAACACGTAAAAGTGCAAGGCTTTAATGAGATCTGGCAACTAGATTTAACTGTGATGTCCAAATATGAAAGTTTTAATTACGGTTTACGATACATACTCTTTGTAATTGACGTATATTCTAGATATGTCTGGTTAATTCCTTTAAAGCAGAAGACGGACCAGGTAGTGTCAAATGCTGTAAGAAATCTCATGGAAGAATCCGGATGGATTCCAACTTATATATGTTCTGATGATGGAGGAGAGTTTAAAGGAGATAAGATGAACGTTTATTAAGCGAATTTAATATCGGAATTTATCATGTTTACTCTCTGAACAAAGCTAGTTTTTCAGAGCGTGTAGAAAGAACAATGAAAGAAAGACTTTTAGATACTTTACTTTTAATAATACTTGGAAATACATCGACGTATTAGATGATTTTGCAAAGGCTTATAATAATTCTAGACATAGAATGATTGGGAACACACCGTTCAAAGTTATACACGATGTTGCTATACCGAAGCAGAGAGCTAAAGGTAAAAAAAGAGGTTTCTATATACTCGTAAGATCGGAGATTATGTTCGAATCTCACGCGTTTCCAGTAAACATAAAAAAGGTTACGAAATAGGGTGGAGTGAGGAAATCTACAAGATATATAAAATTTCAAATGTATTAGCCCTGTATTATATTGAAGATTTAAATGGGGAACATATTGAAGGTGGAGTTTATGAAGAAGAACTACAGAAAGTAAAATTTGACTCCCGTAAGAAATATGTAGTGGAGAGGATATTTAAAGCGAAAGGGCATGTAAAAAACAAGCTATATTTAGTAAAATGGCGAGGGTACCCAGAATCGTTTAACTCATATATCAAGGCAGGTGATATCACCCTAAAATCTTGAGCAAATACATTCATAAAATTATATAAAGGTGGGATATGTGGGAGGTTTTATATCAGTTGTGAAGATGGAGCCAGATAGTTTTTATGTCTCCCTTCCTTCTTCGTCCTCCCTGGATGGTTACTCTTAAAATACCATGTCCTACTATAGAATCGAGTTGCACAAGTCCATAATAACTAACCAAAGGCAGTATAAAGTAGGTCTTTGTGAGTTTCAATTTACAGAGAATAGCTATAATGTTACTAAGTCTACACACGCATTCACAGTCTATAGGAAAATCGCGGAAGTAAGCAACTATGCATCAAATACTATATTGGCAAGAGGAAAGGTAACAAAAATAAAAAAAAATTGACTATGCATATGATGAGATATGGATAGACGCTGGATATTACAAAAATGAAAAAGCACTCATAGATAAAATGAATCTGAAAATGAAACAGAAATTATCATCTCAAGATTTAATGTTTCAATCTGACAGAAAGCAACGAAAAATGTCTACTGATTATATATTAATGCTCACTTCAGGTTCATTGCTCAATGTGAAAAGGAAAGAAAATCTATTAATTCATCTATCAAAAGAATTTTCCACTATAATGAAAAGATCTATCAGAGATGATACTCCCAAATTAAATCATTGTATAGCGTTCAATATAGATTTTACTGCTCTTATATCTCATCCGAGATCATCTTACATTTACTCTAACCTTGTAGACTATCAGTTAGTAGGCGGGACACAGTCGAGGCTGATCAGAATTATTCATCTTCCTTTCAATGATGGTTCATTCAGTATAACTTTTGATAATCCACACTATCTGAATCTAAGCTCTGCGGACTTTAGATCAATTTATATTTATATAAGAACGGTCGAAGGGCAAAGATTTGCATTCTTTGTTGGTCATTTGATGATAAAACTACACATTAAAACTAAACATTAATTAAAAATGTTGAATGGACCACGCGTGTTTAAAGGGTTAAGAACCCAGAGGGAACATGGTCGTGGATCCCTCTTCAGAAATGCAGCACCACATATAAAGAGCGGTGCTCGTTATCTAGGAAAGAAGGCGATTTCAGCCGATTTCGATACTGTTCAGGATATTTTGCATGGGAAGAGTGCGAAACAAGCTCTGAGAGACCAGCTGGGAAGGATAAAAAATAATATCACTAAATATACTAGACAGTATATTAGAAGAGAGTTAAAATCTGAGAGGGATAATGAGAGGAAATCAGAAAAAATAGGTGTAATAAATAAGCGAAAATGGATGAATAAGAAGTTGAAGAATCGAAGAAAGTTGAAAATAGATGATGATGATGAGGCTGGGGATGTTTTTCCTCATAATATAAATCATCAGACATTTCATAGATGTTCTTATCAAGATATCAAAGGCTGTAAATTTTACACGTGTAAAATGAATGCTCTCCATCCACCAAGTGATATCTGTTCAAAGATAGAACTTGATTTGTTTACTGTTTCACCAACCCAAACTTCAATCGTTGAAAGCAATAATCAGTCTTACTCTCACCTCAGCAATATCTCTTCCGACTTCACACCGGTTGAATATTATGTATCTAGTAACGGACAGTATTATGTAGACCCTAGTGAGGTTTATCTTTATATTAAAGCAAGAATTGTGAAGTCAAACTTCTAGATGGGGAGAATGTTTTTCCGGAAAATAATATTCTTCACACTTTGTTCAGTAATGTTGATATTTATTTAAATAAAACATCTGTAAATTCAATTGGAAATAATTACCCCTATCGTGCATATTTAGAGACCCTGTTGAACTATACTGAAGAAGAAAAATCTACTTTTCTTTCCACTGCAGGATATTACTGTACTAAAGAAAGAATAGAAAAGAAATATAGCAGATCTCGGAAAAAACTATTTGATGTATATGGAAAACTACACGCTGATTTATTCTCACAACATAAGCTGTTAATTAATGGAGTCTCAATAAAGATAAAGTTATCCAGAGCACCACATTCATTTACACGATTTAGAAGCCAGACCAGTTTAGAAGCTAAAATCGAATTATTAGAGAGTTTTCTTTACATTAGAAAAGTCAGTCTTTCAGCATCAGCTTATCTAGAGATGGAAAATAGGTTGCTTAAATCAAACGCTAAGTATCCTATCACACAAGTTCGCATGTGAAATTTTACAATTGTGAGTGGACTATCGATGAGGAGTATGGATAATATCTTCATGGGGCGAATACCTACACGCATGGTTATAGGAATGGTTGATCATTCTGCATTTTCTGGTAGTTTTAATGCATCACCGTTTGAAATTAAACCTTATAATGTGAATCGCATCACTATCTATATAAACGGGAATGAAGTTGAAAGACCATTTGAATTAGACTATTCGGACGATATAGACCCAGTTGCATCAAGGGCTTTTTACTCGTTATATAACGGCATAGGGTGTTTGGAGGTGGGAAGAGTATTGGACTCACGTATGAACAATTTATAAAAAGTAAAAATATTTATTGTATTAACCTAAATCAGGACAAGAGCACTACTTGCTTGGAGAATGCTCCAATCCTATACAACAGGAAACATTATCAGTACAGTTACAGTTTAAATCTCCATTAATAGAACCGGTCTCCCTTGTTATATATGCAGAGTTTCAGTCTGTTATTGAGATAGATAAGTCTAGGAACTTATTAGTTTATTCTTAATAAAATGAATGAACTAGAAATAGAAGAACTATTGTATCGAGATGAAACTACAAAACGAGTTTTTCATGGCTGTTTTGCGAGAGACACTGATCTATGTTTACCTTCAAAACTGCCACCAGCTTATATAAGTAATCTGGACAGCAGCCATAGACCTGGTTGGCATTGGATCGCTTTGTTTGTTAATAAAAAAACGTTTGTATTATTTCGACAGCCTATCTCTAGGGTTCCAGAATGATGTTTATATTCATAAAAACCTAGTAAAAATGAATAAAATTAATATCGTCAATCCACTCAGAGTTCAAAGTTACTTTTCAAACACATGTAGCTTGTTTTGTGTATATTTTATTCAGTAGATGACAAACGGTAAATCATATCCATCTTTTATTGAGCAATTTGATTTATATAATGATCAAATAAACGAAGAAATCGTTGTAAAGAATACTTTTAATACAATGTAAAGAAAAAAAAATGCTCCTGTACACTTAATAAAATTAATTGTGTATCGTATTGACAAATTGTGTGTGTATATATATATATATATATATATATATATATATATATATATATTATGTAACCTGGGTAGTATAAATTAAATATTTATTTTCAATTTATTAATCTGGAGAAAATATACGCCTATTTCTGTTTAAAAGTAAAATAAATCATTATATCAAGTTAGACTTTTTAAAAAAAACATTTAAAATAGAGAAGAAAATCACTTACTCTGTAAAAGAAGCTGTCAACTGACAAACGCTGAAATGTTTAAGAAAATCACAAACTCCCCACAAGATTTTCCTTCATCTTCTGTGACGTCTTTCATTTTCTTACACTTAGTTAAAAAAAAATTAAAATACCGTACGAGGGAAAAAGCTTCTTCCCAACAGGCTGTGATCTATAATAATTAAATGAAGGTTTAAAATGCCCTTTTATATCTCTAAAAATGGGGGGGAGTGGGGTAAGGGTTGGAAAAAGTAAGATTGGTCGATGATCCAGTTTAAATAAAAGATAGCTATCTCTATACTTCATTGTGACTTCTTTGAGAAAAAAACAAATATGTTTATTCAAGTTGGATGATGGAGCGGGGTCAAGGTTGGAAAATAAGATTTGATAGACGGTCCAGTTTAAACAAAAGATAGCTATCTCTTTACTTCATTTTGACCTCTTAGAGAAAAAGAAGCAATATTTGTCTCCTTATTTATCGATTGGAAAAGATTTGGACCAATCAAAGATAACTATCTCTTTGCTTCATTAAATCTCGTGCCCTGAAATAAAAAACAGAGGAGATATAAACATATAAATAAACAATATCGAAAGGAATCGTAGAAAGCGTTTAAGAGCGAAGGGCCAATCAAAGATAACTATCTCTTTGCTTCATTAAATCCTGTGCTCTGAAAATCAAAACAGAGGATGGATAAACAACCGAGTAAACAATATCGATGTGAGTCCATTCAAAGTATTGGGGGGGGGAGGGGGGAAACTTGCATGTCACCAAAGCTGGTAGTGACCAATGATAGGGGAGGGGGAGGGACACTTGCATTAAAAAAAAAATCCTGAAAATTCCAAACGCTTTCAAGTGTGTGTGTTTGTGTGTGTGTGTGTATGTGTGTGTGTATGTGTGTATGGACTCTGAATCCTTCGCAAAGGTCACTGACCAAAGTATTGGGAGGGGAAGGGGGAGTGGGGAGGACACCTGCATGTCACCAGGGCTGGTTGTGACCAATGCTAGGGGGTAATGGGCAGGGGAGAGGAAACTTGAGTGCAAGTCCATGTGTGTCTGTACGTATCTAGATACTCACATAGCAAGTCGAGTTTGTGTGTACGAAGGCAGAATTTGTGTGCATTCGACCCTTCACCTACAATAGTACTAAGGTCGACTTAGTAATGAGAGCTACGCGACAAACTGCCATTAAGAAATTAAAATCCTACAAAGCAATTCTTACTGAAGTCAAATAGGAAAAGTAGGAAGCGGAAAAATTGATAAAACTTCATATTCTGCAAATTAATAGGAACGGAAAGGAACAGCAATAGGAAATAACATAAAAAAGATTGATCCAGATATTGTACTCATCTCGGAACATGGAATAAATAACGAAGAAAAAAATATACAATTATTCCGTCATAACAAACAAACCAACAGGAGAAAGAAATGACGGGGCGAGTATAGCAAAAAAAAGAAGCAATATTACAGGGTTGATTAGAAAAAATAACTGAGGAAATAATTGTATATATCCAAAAGAACCTGACAGACGCTTAACTCGAAGAAATCGAAGAGAAGATGAAGCTATTAACGGATGCCCTTGTGGCAGCAGACACGACAAACGTCCCCAAGATAAATTAACTGATACAACAACAAAATGAATGGACCACCGAGATAAAAATCAAGAGCAACTGATAAAAAAGCCTACAGAGCAATATGGCTTCGAGGACCTAGGTCCAAAAAGACATTCTAACTAATAAGCCTTAAATCAAATATGATACATTTATTGAGTGAACAGCAATAAAACAGCTGGGATGATCTTATTTAGCAAAAGCTAAAAACAAAGCACCAAAGGAAAACTAGCAAGCAATAAAAAAGCAAAAGGATCAAAACCAAGAACAAAAATAAAAATAAAGGATAAAACGATAACTTACTCCAAGAAGATCAGGAAATAACAAAAAAATAGAAGGCACTAGAAAATCAGTTTTCTCAATTTCACCTGAAGAAAATGAAGAAACAGAAGAAAGGTTACATAGATTCCTAAGGAATAACATAATAGGATTACACCTGTCCATCTAGTTAACCCAAACAAAGAAGAAGAAATAATGAGTGTAATTCACTCATTCAAACAGAAGGCGCCAAGACCATCAAGACTCACAAAGCTCAACTTCTCCAACACCCGAAATAACATCATTAAAACACTAAAAACATCTTTACGTCAAGTTTAAGCACTAAATCCTTCCATGACGCATTAAAAACTGAGAATATTATTCTTTCCAAATCCAGACAAATCAAATCCTTGTAGAGTTATAGACCTATATCGCTGTTGGATTTTACAGGCAAAGTATTTGAAAAAAAAAGATTAGTGAAACAGAGAATAAAAAAATCTTTAGTATAATTTCTAGTTTTGATTACGGAGGAACATGTATAACACTATCACCCTCAGAATGATAATAAAAAAAATAGCAAAAGCGAAAGCGAACAGAAAAAAATAATCCATTTAGATCTAAGAGACTTAGAGAAAGTCTTTAGTAAATTCTGAATCAGAGGCTTACATTATAAGATCCGGCACTTTCAAATGAACAATAATTATGAGATAATTCTACGACTAGACCACGAAAAGAAAAACTATGATCGTAATTAACGGCTACGAGGGACCAGTATTTGAATTGAAAGCCGGGGTACCGAAGGTAGGAAGTTTGAGTCCCACCTTATACTTGATATATATAGCGGACATGACTGTACCAGTGAGACATCCAATTCTCGGACTATATCAGCAAATGCATAATATCCCCAACAGAAAATGAAAGACGGAAAGCAAGCTTGACGGCTCTGGAAATAGAAAACATTAACAGATTCGAAAAAAAAGGGAAAATGATGACAAACATTCATAAATTTACTGTAATTCCAATAGCGAGTAGAAAAGATTTCTGATATCATACATGTAGGAGAAAGGTACTATGTACTTTACACCCGAAGGTGAAGTTGTTGGTTTGAAAATGACATCAAAAGGATACTTAAGCCATCACCAAGAGAGAATACAAAGAACAAATTCAATTAAACAATTACTTTAATCAATGATCATTCTCTATCAAAAAAAAAAAAAAATATATATGGCATTAGGCAGGGCAGCACGAACGTATTCCTAATGCCAGTGCATATGATGCCAAAAACAAGAACCAAGGAAACGCAAAGAGTACAAAATAAAGCCCTAAGATTATTAACTATAACTAAGAGGATAGAAAGGAAAAAATAAGAGACCTACATGAAGAGGCAAAATTACAACTAATCAATAAGGTCTTCAGGAAAAGGGCAGAATATGTTTATATGGGAGAATATTAACAACCTTCCACTAATATATGCAGAAAAAATGTATTTCCCTAACGAATAACGAACTCAACTTCAATTCGAAAAATCACGACATCAGTGAGAGAAAGAAGACGAACTTCTGTTTACGTGATGAAATGGGGAAGAACAGCGAAGGGAATAATTTGAAACCCTACTAAGACAAAAGAGAAACACAACAAAAACGAGAAAAAATCCGCACCCAGAATAAAAATATTGTTAACAGAAAAGAAAACCGAATTATGAAAACCGAATAAGACAACCTAATTATGGTAATTTAATTATGAAAACCGAACATGAAACACGAATTGAAAAATAAAGAACAGGGAATATTCACGATTAGGATATCAGAATTATGAACAGCAAAACTGAAATCGAAAATGATAAACAAATAATCAAATAAGGAAACAGTAAAAAACATGTGAAAAGAATAGAAAATAATACAAAGCTGAAGAATACAAACCATGAATGCCAAAACACACAAGATTAAACACACGATACAAATAGGAGCAAGAGAATAGTCGGATCTCCCTAAAACAATTAGCCGGGTGGACTTAGGGACGTTGAGCGTGCAAAAGAAAGAATGAATGAAGTGAAAATGAAGTATGGTGGTACGAGACACACTATAAATAACAGGTTTCCGATGCCATTTGGTGATGGAAAACATTATTTTTTCACCTATGTCTACCGAGGATGCTCTTCCCTAAACCTACCACTATCATTTTCATTTTTCTCTCTCCTACTAAAACATTCTACGAAACTTACTCCGGAATTCCTTACCAAGCACTTACCCCTCGGTTTCCTTGAGCTGAGGACCATAAATGCCGAAAGATTTTAGTTACGTGCACGAGACTCTATAAGTTACTATGTAGGCCCGTTGGTAGGTGTTTCGGATGTTAACCATTTTATGTTTCAATGAGTTTTTCGGCAATAACATCGTAACGTTTTAGCTGATTCTAACAAAATTTGAAACCCTTATGTTGTTTTCCATTCTCTTTCGGAAGGTATAATTGCCAAGGTCCTCTAAAGGATAGACAATGAATTATTGAAAGTTTTGAAGGTCTTAAGATCATATGCTCACAAGGTCATAACTCAGATTAATTTAGAACACACGACTTAGGTCTGTTGACTTTGTTCTACGAGCATTTTGGTGACAGGTCCGTTTCTCTTCTGCCCCCCTCCCCCCAATCGTGGATGGAGGACAGAGGGGAGGGTGATCTGCCAGCGGGATTCCCTCTCTCCCCCTTTAAAGAAAAGAAAGAATAATATCACTTCCCTGAAGAAGCTGTTGTACAACGAAACGTCGGAATAAAACTTTACCTGAAATTTGAGCTTTCTCATTTTCTATCCCTCATCACACAAACACACACACACATATATATATATATTATGAGAGAGAGATAAGAAAGAGATATGGGTGCTGTGCGCGAGATTGCAACTGACTTCAATTTCAATTCTAAAAGGGCAACATCGAAAACTAAATAAAGACTTTTACATTTCAACCCTCAGCTGCAGAACGCTCTATAAGGAAGTACATCTCACAGAACTCTTCACTGAAATCAGTGATATTAAATGGTATATAATTGGTATATGTTGAACCCGAATTTACGGGAAAGCTATCACAACACAAATGACCATCACCTATTCTACAGGGTGGGGCAGAGAGGACGGACGTTTTTGAAAAATTCACAAAATTATTAATTTTAGCTTCAAACAAATTTTATTAAATTAACATTTGACGAAATCCAGTGTCGAAAACAACATCCATCATGTAGTGTCCGTTTTTATCGAAGCATCTCTGAAGGCGTTCTTGGAAGTTGGCCTCCACTCTCTCTCCAGCATTGCTCTGTTGATTTTGGCGACTTCAACGCGAATAGCTTCCTTCAAATCGTCCAATGTACGGGGCTGATGCTCATACACACGTGCTTAAATGTTTTCCCACAAGAAATAATCACACATGGACAAATCAGGGGACCGAGGGGGCCAAGGAGTGTCAGCAATTCTGGAAATGAGGCGGTAACCGAAGAGAGGGCGACACACGTCCATTGATGCTTTGGCTGTGTGGGCCGTCGCCCCTTCCTGTTGAAATCACACACGTCTGATAGGCATAAGTTTTCTTCGTAATTAAGGCACAAAAAAAGTTGTTTATCATCTCGATGTAACGCTCTGAGTTCACAGTAACAGCATTTCCATTATTGTCCTCAAAAAAGTAAGGACCAATGAAGGCAGCTTTTCTATCAGCACACTTTTGGGCTGTGCATTGGTATTTCATGCAGTTCTCTATGATTTTAAATAGCCCAATAACGACAGTTCTGTTGATTCACCATGCCATTGAGATAAAAATGAGCTTCATCACTCATTAACAAAATGAGGTTGTCATTTGCCTCAAAAATTGTTTCCATCTGACGAGCGAACTTAAGCCGCTGTGAATAGTCCCCTGGTTTCAACTGTTACCCAATGACCAATTTGTAGGGGTGGAAATGCAGGTATTTATGCAAAATACGCCTTACCGATCAGTTACTGATGCCTAGTTCAGTGGAATGCCTATGAGCCGAGTTCGCAGGAATGGGGAATATTTCCCCAATGCTCTCAGGAGTCTAAATTTGTGAATGTTCAAACAGGAAATGACGTCGTCCACGGCGGGATATCATCCCACGTGGTCTCCAATAAATGGGGAGGGGGGGGGGTTGTTATTTTACAACACTGAATTCTTTTTGTTGACCAGCATTTAATCAATTTCATTATGCATCTAAATGTTTGGGCTGCTCCAAATCCATCTTTACTCCTGCTTCTCTTTGAAACTTTCTTCACTTGAATAAGTTTTGCATTAAAGCTTTCCATGGCGATGTTAAGATGGAATTTTGTTTGTTTTAGCTTGTCTTGATGACATTATACAATCTATGTAGTTCTTTCTTCGTACTAACAGATTTCAGGGGGTACAATTAGACTATTCTGAGGTTGCATGTAGTTTTTAATTCCACTTATATTTACGTAAGCTACTCTTTCCTATATTCCATCAAACTCTATTCTAATTTCTTTGAAATCTCTATGCACTAAGAATTAAAGTCCATGCTGCTTTTAGCCTTCTTTACATTTATAGTATAAGAGAGGACGGACGTTTTTTAAATGTCTATTACTCAGCCCCATGGAGAGGGACATATGTTTGGGAGGTACCATTCTGCCCGTGGTGTCTTAACATTTTTTTCTTTGCCTTTTAGGTGAAGCCATGGCGCTGTGGATGATAGAGCATCGAGTGTTTGCCTACGACAGTTACGTGAAGAATAACGAGTCTGTTTCAGCAGTTCAGCGTGAATTTCGACGCCACCTGAACATTCACTAAAAGGAGGCTGTTCCCATCCGTAACACAATCTTACTCTGAGTTAAGCACTTCGTACACGAGGTACGCTAATGAATAGGAGACCGGTGGGGGCCCCACGAATGGTACGGACCCCCCAAAATGTGAAATGTGTTAGACAAGCTTTGCTGCGGAGTCCGAATTGCTCTGCTCATACGCATTCCACTGAACTAGGCATCAGTAACTGATCGGTAAGGCGTATTTTGCATGAATACCTGCATTTCCACCCATACAAATTGGTCATTGGGTAACAGTTGAAACCAGGGGACTATTCACAGCGGCTTAAGTTCGCTCGTCAGATGGAAACAATTTTTGAGGCAAATGACAACCTCATTTTGTTAATGAGTGATGAAGCTCATTTTCATCTCAATGGCATGGTGAATCAACAGAACTGTCGTTATTGGGCTCTTTAAAATCATAGAGAACTGCATGAAATACCAATGCATAGCCCAAAAGTGTGCTGTTAGAAAAGCTACCTTCATTTCGGTAGTGCAGTGGTTTCTGGTTTGCTGTTTGAGGAGGGTATTGTAATGTCGTCTGCGTAGGTGACGATTTTTACTGTTTGTGGGGGATTTGGTATATCTGAGGTGTAAATGTTAAAAAGTGTTGGAGAAAGTAGCCCTTTGGGGGAAACTTCGGATTTTGTGTGTCTGTGTTTGGATTTTGTGGTTGTTAGTTGGGTGTATTAGAGTCCTTCCAAGATGCAGTTTGCTATGTACTTGATGAGGGTGGTGGGTATGGTGAGTTTGTGGATCTTGTTGGTTAGTTTGTGTAGGTCTACTGTGTCGAATGCTTTGGAGGTGTCAAGGGTGAGTGCTATGGTTCTATGTGGTGGAATTTTCTTGTTGAATCCATTTGTTATCATGTTGTTTATTGTATGTAATGCTGTGGTGGTTGAGTGCATGGGTTTGAAGCCATGTTGGTGTGGTGTGTTTGGGATGTTGGATGTGATATAGAGTACGATAATTTTTCTAGTGTTTTGGCTATGTGAGAAAGCAACGCTATTGTTCTGTAGGAGTCTCCTTTGTTTGGTTTGGGTATTGGGATTATTTTTGCAACTTTCCACTGATAAGGTATGTTGTTTGTGTTTATGGTGAGGTTGTAAGTGTGCGTAAGGAGGTTTATGTCGTTTTGTACTAGGTATTTGATCTTTATGTCATCAGAGCCGGGTGGAGTCGTTATCTCTTGCTTGTTTTATTACTCTGATGGTATGTTCTGTTGTGGTTGTGAATTGTGGTTTGGGTTTTTTTTGTAAGTCTGTCTATTTTCCTGTTTTAATTTTTCGTTTGGTGTATGGTTGTGTCTGTGAATTGTTTGTTAAAGTGTTCTGCTTTTTGTATGGGTGTTGTGGCTTTGTTCCCGAAAGTGATGGTATTGTTTTGTGGCTGTGTTGGTCTTTGTTTGTGAGACCAGCAATGGTTTTCCAGAGTTTGTGTATTTGTTTTATGGTCCCATTGCTAGTCTAGGTGATGTTTCCATAATTCTTGTTTGTGTTCTTGTATGGCACGATCTATTCGTTTGTTTTGTTCTATAATGTTTGGGTTATGATGGGTTTTGTTTTCTAGTGTTGTTCCGTTGTGCTATGAGGTTTCTGATTGGTTCAGGGAGTAGTTTTTGTGTGTTCTGTATTTTCCACGTGGGATGTTGTGTTTGTCTGCTTGTAGTATGGTGTTGGGTAGTATTTTGTTTGTCGTGTGTGCATCTTTGGAGAGTTGGATATTAGAGAGTGTTTGTTCAATTTCTTTTGTGTATTCTGTCCAGTTTGCCTTCTGATAATTTGTGAATGTTTTGAGGTTTTGTTGTAGCCTGAAGTTTGTTTTTGTGTTTAATGTGATTAAGATGGGGAGGTGGTCAGAGGAGAGAGCCGGTGTCGTGTTCCAGGAAAGGTGTCTGTGTAGGGTGCTTGTTTGTAAGTCAACGTGATCTTCGTCTGTCTTTAACAAGCATGGGTCCTGACATAGAAAAACTTGCTAAGCTGCATCAGCCACAAGGATATCGTTGAATAAATGCATTTGAAACTCAATTTTTCATAGTTTTTTTTATTTTGAAAGGGCTTTTATAATTTGAAGCCAAATAATTTTATCTTTGTCTTTAATTTTATATTTTTGTATTCGTCATTGAAAGTTTTTTGTTATCGTCATCATCATCATCATCATCATCACTAACTCTATAATTTAAGAGGGGGATTTTTTTGAGTATTTGAATAATAATTTCATCTTAGTTCGGTAATGACATGTTTTTTTATCAAAGTTATTTCTAATAATTCTTTAATAATATAAAAAAAAATGGTGAAGTTGAGAAGTAAATATAAGTATCGAAATTTTGTTAATTTTTTAAAACCCAAAGAATTATAAATGGTGAGGTTCAATAAATTTATTTTTATATATCTTCTTCTTCGATAACTCTATATTTTAGCAACGTGATATTTTGAAAGGGGGGAAATTTAGTTTAGAGTTCCTTTGTAAAATTATTATAATTTGCGAAGTTCAGAAAATTTAGAAAAACTTAACCATCGCTGCTTTTTTCAGATTTTAAATTTTAATCTTAGTAGCGAAGCGCAAGCTCCCCACGTAGAGGAGGAGTTGCGAAGACATCGCCTGGTATATTATATTAGAAAAACTGTGAAAATCGTGGGCTCCAGCTTGTGTCCGAGCATTGGTTTCGTCGTCAGTTATCCTGTCTCCTCGGCTGATGTTTGGGGCGGATATGACTTAGGAGACAAAGAAGGCCGAAAAAAAGGAGACGATTGCCATTCGCTGAGCAATTTGTTTTGGGCGATCGTGGCTGCGTGACGGCCACGCTCGCGCACTTCGCCAGTAATGCGTCCACTGCGTTCAATAGTTGAGCCAGTGCAGTTTCGGCGAGTCTGGTTGCATCTGACTGCCGAGTTCTTGGTTTATCAAGGCCCGCCTTTGACACGGCTGCCCGATGAGCGCTGCCCTCCTCCGCCGCAGCCAGACATACTCGTAGGAATCTTATATGGCCCATGCCTGCTTGATCCACCCTTGAGGTTTTGCTGTTAGGTGAGTTTACTCTGGAACCTCATTCACGACCTAACCGCCTCGGGTGACCCTGCCAGGAATTGTGTATGCGCAATAAATCGACATGACTGGTATCTCTTTTGAATAGATTAGGCATATGTGAAATTGAAGTATTTTGGGGACTATAATGATTTCGTGGAACAAAGTGTGCCAAGGGTTAAAAGAGGTTGGGAAACCCTGGTTTAGATCAAGTGACAATATATTGGTCGATATCCACTCCTTCAGATTGATAATACATTTTTGGTACTCGACATATTCTTAGAGATCGATTTATGGTCAAGAGAGGATCGATTGTAGATCAATTAGAAATTGTTGGTACAGCAGAATCCCGACACCTCCTCACTGCAGGCCCCTATATATATATATATATATATATATATATATATATATATATATATATATATATATATATATATATATATAAAAAGCTCACAAAGTGTAGGTGAGTCAAAGTTATGCAGATACACCAACGAAGGAAAAGTGAAAAACGTTCCAAACGCTTTCGTCTTTATTCTTAAAGACCTTTTCAAGGAATGAATAGGAAGCTGGATATACATTGCTTTAAATAGGGGAAGGGGGGGATTAGACTACCCACCTCTGAACCTTAATTAGGGGTAAAAAATCATGAAAAAACTTTATTTGAGATTTTATGTATGTATTGATAATGGGGTCTAGCATGAACAATCCAGAGCTAAGGTTGAAACTTAGGAACGCGTTAATGAAGATACATTCTAATATATTTCTCGAAATATAATTACTGCATTTTATGACTGGTTTGGCACTATTCCAGTTAAAGGTAGGGTTGAGATTATACAAATGTAGAAAAGGGGCAGATTGTTCAATGTTATTACGTGCATTGGCTTAAGGTTGCTTAACCCGGACATCTAGTTCTGTCCTGGTTTGTCCATAATAAGATTTTTGGCAGTTGTTGCAGCTTATCGAATAAACAATGCCAGGTTAGGGGGGTGAATTTTTGACAAGCATGCAATAAATTGTATTCTCGTACTTAAAAATAACATTTATGTTCAGAGGCCTAAGTAAACGAGGTAATTTAATGAAAATATGGTTATACGGTCTGAAACTTAGAGATATTAACATTAGTTTGATAATAGGAACGCTTGGCTGAGTATTCTCGTGGGACAATTCTAAAGGTACGCAAAAACATAGAAGAGAAAACACATTGTTTGATGTTATTATGGTGGTTAGAATAAAAATGTATATAAGAGTCTATGGCTGTAGGTTTTCTATATATTTCATATTTGAAACAATGGTTTTTCCGATGAATTAGAATATCTATGAAAGGGAGCGTGCGATCTTTTTCAACTTCTAAAGTAAATTTAATCGAGGGCACTGAGATGTTAATTTTAGTAAGAAATGTATTAATATTAAATTATTAGGCCAAAGGCAAAGGATATCATCAACATATCGCATCCAAGCTATAAGGGTTTCATTAATTTGGGGAAGTATTCTAGATTTGAAAAAGTCCATGTATAGGTTTGCGAGTACAGGGGACAAACTATTTCCCATCGCCATTCCATCGCTGTTTAAACACGATCGCGGGAAGGTTCCTAAGGCGGCGAGGTGAAACTTTGTCCGATTTCAGCTTGAACCTTT